>JAKDFA010000018.1:584181-884864 GCA_036971435.1 Dactylellina sp. 'tibetensis' | reverse complement strand
TATTATTCCGACTACCGCCCCGGCACCGACAGTTGGGCCACTCAAAAGAAACTTACCTTTGACGGCGGCGTTCCAACCTTGCCCGCGCATACGAGTATCAACACAGTCATGTATCAGCAGAAACCCTATGCCTTTGTCGCAACTGGCTCAAGCCCAGGGCTCAGTTTTTCTAGCGAGTTTCAGTGGAACATTATCGACACCGACTGGGTCCAACCCGCCACGTTCCTTAGGGACCTTGACTCCTTTGCAGTCACTACAACGATGCCTGCGCTGATCACGCTTCTAAGCAGTCAACTCGCAGGTGGTTCTGCGACTGGAACATTTCCTCTTCTTGGTCCTCGCCCTGCCATTGACGTGTCTAATTTTATCAAGGGCGTTTACGGCGGGCCTCAGGCAATCGGTGTGTCTCTGGCGACCAGAACGTCACTTCTAACGACATTGATCGTCAAAGCATTCACTTCTAGTTATTTGACCACCCTCCAGCTTGAGCCGGGGAAGGCAACTGTCCGCTTCTACTGCACGGGGTAGAGAGTTATTAGTTTCTAAAGAATGATATTTAGGTATTTTTAGGATCATTGATGCCAGAATATACCGCCTAAAATTACCTAACACGGGGATTAATATACTCCTGGTAAATCAAATAAATAGTTGTTGCGTAACACTGAGAGTCAACTCCCCACTAGACATGCACAATATCAACTTTTAAGATGTAATAGAAACTTTATATATACATGCCATCGGCCCGTGGCTTGAGCGCGTTTGCCAAGTCGTACCCAGGCGTGGGCCCAACGGTGGGATAACGCACAAGCCGACCGCGAGTACCTCCATCTGTATTGGCAAATTTAGGCACTATTTTCGGTAACTCTCCCAATGTGCCTCGGACCCAGCTGGGTATCTTCGAAACCGTGAATCCCGCCGCGTCCAATATTCGTTCGTCAAATCCGTGTTTGTTGGTGTTCGGGTTGAAAATGTCTAACAGCCTCGCGCCTAGTCCCACGACAATATCCTTAATCTCGCCAGTGGGGTCACATATGAGGTTGAAGCAATCAGTGCAAACTGCTTTTTGCAATCCTTTACAGGCATATTTGGTAAGACTTTTGTTTGCTTTGAGTGGTGTACTATGCACGCTGGCTGCCAACGTGAGCACGGTGACAGACCATTCGGCAATTCTATGGGAGAAAGGTACATGGTCTAGGAAAAATAGTCGCCAGCGACGTTGAAGAGGAGTCAAATAGATAAGATGGAGTAATAAATATAATATGGAGATATAGCGAAAGGATAGAGAGAAGTGCAACTTTCTTGTAAATTAGCTGTCGTAGATATTAGAGCGATTGTGAGTAAGGCTGGCCCGCAGCGATGTCGATGATGATTGTGATTCGTTTCATTCCCTCATCGAAAAGCCGGCATAGGGTCTTACTTATACTGACCGGCTGGGGGGCGTAATACAAGCCATCGACGGGACGTGCTAGAACTCAAGCATGTTCTAATATCAGGGATACATATACAGTATACGGAGTACGAAGGCGCAGCCGTGTTGCATCGGAGCAACCCAAGCTGAGATTTTTTACTTCGTGTTGTCTAGCCTGCGAGACCATGCCAATGCAAAGAGGCCTCTTGTGCCACCGTCCATAACTAGCATTTCGACCAGAAATGGTCCCTTTTGAGTCTCAGGCTCTCCTGGATTATCTCTTTGTATAAATAAAGTACTCGGTAAATTTGATTATTAAAATAGAAATTGAAATCAATATCTAGCAAAATTGATTGATCGGGGCTGGCGGCTGCTTTGTAAACGACCTTATCTCCCACGTACATGGCATCAATATGTTTATCCGCAAACGATTCGAGCACTAGCATACCCTCATTGAACATAATGCCCATATTTGCTGACCCGTCTTTTCTGGCGTATGTACCGGCGTATGTACCGGCGTAATCGTCCATGAGGATATCATTGTACGCTCCCCAGATCATAACCTAATTGTAAAATTAAGAACGTTCGAACCCGTTCTTGGTAGTTGAGAAGTGTTTAGAGCTTGTATTAGACTACTTAAAGCTAGAAATCCGATCGATGAAATCGGTTTCCGTAGGCTTTATTATTTGATTTAGCTCTCACACAGCTCCGCTTGCATTTGGGGAATCGATTCTTGAAGTTTAGAACACCATATACACCACACGAGCTCTTCAACTCAAGGATTGACCTTGTAATGCAATAATCAACCATGTCTTACAGGGTCCAATAGCCTTGCAGAATCGCCAGAGTACGTCCACTAGACTAGTGCAGATAACGTTACTTGATGCATGGTTTTGAGAAATGCGGCTGGTTTGTACTATGGTATGAGGGATAAATAAAACGTGCCTGTGATGTACCATGCTAGTGAGAGGTGGTCACAGGGGTGCTGAAATTAGTATTTTGTAGGCATCCCATTAGTTGCAATAACAGCAGTACAACGCATTAACGTGCTCTCAAGTAATTCTACAAGAAAATCCTCTGGAACAGCTTCCCAGGCTTCAGTTACATATCAATATAGCTTGCCATAGCTAGGTTTCTGCTCCAAACCCCACTTATCCTCGATATAATCCTGCATCCAGTTCCAAGTAGATTCAATTGGATTCAGGTCGGATAAAAAGGCGGGCATTCAATAATTGTAATACCACGCTCTTGTCAATCCAACTTGGCACCCTTTGCACTATGACCTGGAGCACCATCTTGCATAAGCACCAATTGTTGACCAAATTCATGGCGACACCAGTTCACCTCAATAACAGCCACAATATACTTACGATAGGTTATGGCAGGGATTGTGGTGTAGGTTGCTGATGGCTGTGCAGGGGAGGTACTTGACAGGGGGTTTTACTTTCGTCCGCAACCATAGTACAACCATTCTGTGTGACTACGGGGGTGACAAAATAAATAGATCAACACATTCCGCTGGTACAAAACGTTACATTTTTTGGCACTCGATGCCCCTGAAAAACAACTAAATTAGTCGCGACAAAGTTTGTAAACACAAGACAAAATCGCTATTTTCTCATATTTTTACAACCTCAGAAATCGTCCAAAAACCCATTTAAAAATACTGGAAAAATCTGGTAGTTTTCTTGGGTACTCTTTTCGATTATGAAATTTTTTGAAACTTTTAAGATCAGAATTCAAGTAATGACAAGCAACACAATTTAAGTACTAAATAAATCTTGATAATTGGTAACGTGTTGTCCCCACCTGCGAGCTAACCCGGCCCAGCGAGCCAGGCCAACACCTACAAAATCACAAAACAGCGAAGATGCCAGAACCACCAATTTTCATTCTAAAATTTTACAAAAATTCACAGTACTAGTTCTGTATAATATTAATACCTTTAGTGGAGTTGGTAGCTATATATTGTATATTCGTTGTTTTCACAGGGGTAATTCGTTTTTTTACATAAATTTTGTGTTGTAATTTGTATGGGGATTTGATCTTTGTGGTCGTGATTCGGTGGTAGGTAATGATATGGCTTTATAGTTTTGTATATATATCTAATAGCGTTTTTGCATATAATCTGAATGTTTCGAGGTTGTATCTTGTAAACTAGTTAAGTAATTGCATATGTTATTGATAGTGGGTGTGAGGGGACCCTTTTGGTTTTTACTAGGAAATTAGATTTTGACTGGTCTCGCTGGGCCAGACATCCCCTACTGCGTAGTAGCTCGCTGGGCCGGGTTGGCTCGCAGGTGGGGACAAAACGTTAGGGGCAAGTACATCGAGGTACCTGTGGAATGTGTTGATCCATTTATTTTTGTCACCCCCGTAGTGGCGTACTCTTATCAGACCAGCAGACAAAAGGCGAATATCATATCGTCTGGCGGAGCATATAAGAAGGTATCCCTGACAACTCTGAGTAAAGCTCTTCAAACAGCCCGTCCCTGGTCAGCCCACCCCTACCATCTTCCAGCCTCCCCCGCAAAATATTATTATAGCCAAGATTCACCCAAGTATTGAGTTATAAAAGGAGCTGAGATTGCAGTTGGAGTTTTGGGATTATTTCTCCTTCGCAGCGCCTAGAGATCCTATGTGAATTACCTGATCCTCTACGATTTAAGAGTGGGTCGTCTCCTTCGTAACTTTTACTTCCTTCTCTTTGAATCTTTCACTATTATAATCAGATAGACCCGAAGAACTTATACTAGAATAAGCTAAACTTATAATACCTTACTACCCTGACTGCTCACAATGAAAGTAACATTAGTTATTCTATCGCTCGTGGCTTCGTCGGCAGCGCGCATTGGCAGCGCTTGTAGTTACTGGGACACAGGATACGGGGTATGTGAATCCAAGTACATACTCCAATCCGGCTTCAAACCTTGTACTCATATATTGTTCTAGACACTACATGGCACATGCCAACAGAAAACCGACTGCTCTTCGGACCTGAAATTCTGGGTGGACAATAAATGCCCAAACGGTACGTCTACCACTTTTACGCTTCTTTACGCATCCTTCAAGGTTAACTTGCTACCGAGATATCAACATGAATTCTATGCTTGCGTGGGCTAACTATATAAATCGATGTCCATTCAAGACCCAAGCTCTGTCAAGTGTTGTATCGATTATGAATGCAAGCGGACACAAGGGATCCAGGGTAGTTGCATGAATACCAACGATGCTACCAAGCGGTGTGCACAATGGCGTGGGACATTTGTCTCGTAAGTTATATCTCTCGGATCATGGACGTCCAGAAGGAGCTAATTAATATCACAACCTAGGAACCTTTGTCCCGGTCCAAATACTATTAAATGCTGCGAGATACCTGTTACCCCGGTTTGATCGTTATCTTATACGGTTGAAACTGGAGTAGTTTAAGTAGTTCTAGAGCGTTCCTCATATCGGTAGAACCCCGAACTAATGACGATAAAGTATTGTAGCTTCAGTTGAAGGGTTAATGCAGTAGTATTATGAGCTCTTAATTAGGTTCAGTAGGTTTAAGTCTTTCCTCTTACTGCGTTATGACGCTTATACCCCATATTCTGTCGAATATGAAGACTTTTGCTCCACCTAACCTAGTCTCGTAATGGATTCGACAATCTTTAAACTTTTGATTTGTCTGTGGCCAGATGGTTACATATATGGTTCTACAATGTCTGTCAGATATTGAATGTTATCTATTCGGATATAATCTGATCTTGATATCTTGACTTCTATGCTACTATGAGGACTAGTCTCGAAACGCTCTCTGCGGACTGGTATGGATTGTACCCTAGGAGCAAAGCACAATTCATGTGCTGTATGGTGCATATATCGTGCAATTTTAGGTCCCCGCCGGCCAACCCTATCGAGGTATGGTGGCCATGATCTCAGTGCTTGTAACATGTGGGCTATTAGGTCGCGTAGTTTATATACCAGCCATTCTCCCTGTATGATCACAGGTGCTCTGACCCAAAACTCCTACCAAAACCAAATTACGTTACGACCCAAAATCTTATTCAAAATGAGTTATTTTAATATTTAATTTTAATCTTTAGAATTAAATTAAGTTTATAACCTTAATACTTATAAATGTGCCCTTTCACTACTTAAAACCCCAACTCATAATTGATATATATTTATAAGGCGAGTGCCTTGCCTTGGCAACTAATAATTGGTAGGAGCTTCAAAAATATAGCAGCAGCAGTAATACATAGTGTTGGTCATATCTATGTGGTATATGTTAACTAATTTGCGGCTGAGAAGCACT
Organism: Dactylellina sp. 'tibetensis'; assembly: GCA_036971435.1. Taxonomy (NCBI): domain Eukaryota; kingdom Fungi; phylum Ascomycota; class Orbiliomycetes; order Orbiliales; family Orbiliaceae; genus Dactylellina; species Dactylellina sp. 'tibetensis'. Next base: position 879,156 of record JAKDFA010000018.1, on the reverse strand, counting down.
AGTAAGGGCACTGCCACTCTGAGGCTAACCCCGTTTTAGCGACGGAAACAGGAAATCCTATTTCAGATGCCGGTCACCGTTTTCGTGGTCGGTCCTATAGTAAAAGGGCGGAAATACTAGTACCCAATTAAAGATAGGATATCAATTGATTCAAGGAAATGCGAATGGCTTGAATTTTTCGATGTCGAGGGAATGTGGAAATGCTTCAGCCAGCCATCAAAACGCCACGAGCGCTACATTTTGCAACACTGTCAGCTTAAATGAACCATACTCATGCAGGAAGATCGTTACTCACATTGACTCTAGACCATGCATCCACCATCTCTCAGCTGGGTTGTAACAAAATCTTGAAGAATAGCGTACAGTGACCATCATGGAAGTTTATGTTCTGTTCTACTAATAGGTGAAGTATCTGTTTATAATGCTTTACTATCTAGAATAGCAGATATCTGGATATAACTTTAGCTTTGCTGTACGCTGCCCGTGGTAAGATTTAAAAGACGATCCGCTTTTGGGTGCTCAAATCCCTGATAATGTGGTAAAACGCAGCAAGATGGTACAACAGCATGCACCACCTACTAGGAGTAATGAAATAGCCCAAAGAGCATCTGAAATAAACATGCATAAACTGCCTTTCGATCGCTGAGATCCTCAAGAAAGGTAAAACTCGTCACAATGAACCTTTCTTTGCATGCATGCATGTATGCTTTAGGTAAGGGATGTGCCTCCATGCTGCATGCATCGGCGAGTCGCACTGCTCAACACTTTGTCTTGCAGTTGCGCGCTGAAAGGCACCAGATAGTCAGTCTAGAGGGTTTGCCGCTCTTTTACTTTGTTGAAGTATCTGGCGTTCACAATGGGCTCTTAGAGAGGTTATACTCTATCTTTGGGTGATCGAGTAGCGGTATCCTGGCAAGAACGAGTGAAAGATGGCTTTAGCTGAGAAGGTGGACGCGTTTTTGTGGAACAATTTCATGGTAGAGTTGAGCAGTACATTGCGGTCTTCTTGAGCTGACGAGTATCCGGATATCCAAGTGTATAAGTGTCAGCCTTCGTACCCCTCTACCTTAGTGTATCTCAATCATCACTCTTTATTTTCATATTCAGGTCAGAAACATTACACTATTTTTCTAAAATTGATACTAATTTCTGCAAAGTATCAGAATCCCAATCACCGACATGAGGGAGGATTCAAGTCAATACACGGACCAAGGCTGGACCGTAAATACCGTCGTACTAAAGCAGGCATCACTATGTCCCATAGTCGATGACCGAGACTCTCCCCGAGATTCACCCTCAATAGCCTTGTACTCTGGGATATACCCAGTGGCAGCACTCCTGCAGTAATCGATTTGACCAAGCTACAAGGTCCCAGCGTCTCTCCAACGTCAGCTACCCAAGACTCCGCAGGTGTAGTTGTAGTCTCTTGCACTGGGCTTTTACCGCCTGCGAGCTGGGGCCAAAAACCTACAATGGGAATGAGATTGAACCCTAGCGGAGCTCCACCAGAAATTAACTGTATTAACAACTTCACATCGGTCACTGACAATACAATGACCGTTACATGCGAGTTTTCAATTACAGATATGAAAACACTCGTTTCTCCTTCACGCGCAGCGAACGAGCCATGGGCGATTGCCGGCACCGTTCTCATCGATATGTTTGGCGTTCCCGTACCTGAATTTGATGGTTCACCATGCGTCGAGGTGGACATTGAATTATATGCCATCTGTCCGTATATTCCTAAGTTCCTACGCTGGGAGGGCATCCCCGTCGATCTTCTCAGACTCGCGTTGAGCCCGGTGGGCTCACAAGGATACGATGACAGCAATCAGAGTTACGTTACAGCCATCACAAACCGAGTCTTCAATAGCGGATTCGTCTATGAGCGATCTCATGGAAGTTATGCTTTTACTGCTGGAGCAGGTAAACCCTTTCTCTTGCCAAAGTATCTCCGGATTTGGTCAGTGTTACACGATACTGCAACCACGGAAACATATAAATTGTATGGAGAAAGAGGCTACAGCCCGGATAATCCTCCTACTGTCAATTGCTACGATCAAACGGGCATTCTTGGTCTGTGCATGGGTTTTGCCTGTACAAGCAAGGAGGATAGAGATACCCTCGTTCCATACAAAATGGAGCCATTTGGGTTCCTGCATTCAAGTTACCTCGTTGGATTCAACAAGCCTACTGACCAGCTTTGCAATAGTCCTTTCATCAATCCCCTCAATACTACTGATCCCACGGCTCTATTTCAAGAGAACACCTCGAAACTACGAACGTATTTTGGAAACCATGTCTTTCTTGGATTTCGGGGCTTGATATACGATGCTTGTGCTGGTCCTTACAATGGCGCTGGAAATCTCGATGCTTATGTGGCGAAAAGTATTGACTCCGCTGATGGCATGTATCCTACAACCTTCCAAGATAATGATACCGGGAAATACATCACAGTCTCCAGCACCAACCAGTCCAGTTACTTCGGTACAAGTGCCAATGCAAAGGTACAACCCGTTACTGACGGGCATGCCGGGATCTTGGGAGCAACAACCAACATGCTCAAGCCGGGACTATGGTACAGTGTACCCGCAGGTTTGGACTATAGTCTCGGAAAAATAGAACTCAATCTTAGCATCTACGGCCTTGGAGCATGGCTTGAGAGGGAGATGAGGGATTCTACAGTACTTCCTATTGATCTCGTTTCCAGCGTAGATCTAAATAGCGACGCTGGAAGCTTCGCAAAGGACCCTGCTCTCAGTAATGTCGCAATATGGCTCTTACAATCAGGGAGCAAGAACATCTTATTATCTGTGTATACCCTGCCTTCATTCGAAGCTGCTGCTGCTGCACGTTACAAACTTTACGACAGTGGCAACGTCTCAGGTAATACAGGCGCCACAAGGGACAAGTTACTGCAAAATCAGACAGTTCAAGGGGTCGTCGGTAGCGATTACCATGTAACAGCCTTAGCTAGCAGGTTCCTGCTTGATTGTTCGTCCTCAGATGTCCACGGCTTTGAAGGCCTTTTGGCAATTGTCAATAGTGTCTTTACCTTTGCTAAAACGACCCCACCTATGCAGCTGGTTGTCGGCGATGAGACATCGGCATCAGAGACAACGCCCAATGTGGTTACTAGTGCAGCGGTGACTAGTCAGACGTTCCAATATATCGTTCAGGTAGGGCCTCGATCTTTGTAGCTACTACCTCCTCTAGTAGTATTCCTTCATTTCATTCGGAAATCATGCTAATTTAGAGGTATCATAACTGTAGGCGCGCAATTGCCTAGATATTGACTGGAGTTACGAAAACGGGGTAGGTCCATCCACCAACTGTTCCCCGTCACTATCCTGTAAAACTTGCTTACATTGAAACAATAGAATGTATTCTTACTCGACTACGTGAAGACTAACGGCGCCACTCCAGCTCCTATCAGCTCGGAGCCGGTGAACACCAGCGACCCGACATATACATTCACTTTCCTTGCCAAAACTGTGGGTACTGATACCGTCAAGCTTGTCTTTTATGATGACACGTTTTGGCATCCACAGACAAGATACGTCTCCTTCACCGTTATATCTTGAAGGGCTTGCGCAATTACCAGTTGATGATGTCTCATGACGGACTTTCCTCTAGAACGTGGTATGTTTGGCTTAGAGACCGAATGAGTAAGAAGAAGAATAAACCGTTGGGATCTCGAATTTGTCTTTGTTGTTTATTTGTCTAAATACTTTGTTTCCCGTTTCTACCTTTAACTCCTCCGCCTAAGCAAGATCTGGTTTATACACAATTAAATATAAGAATTAAGAGCCATACCCTACACTAGATTACCAACACCATCTGATCCTGAGAAATCCGAAGAAGTATATTGTTACGAGCTAGAGGCATATAATAGGCTAAATAAGGAAATAGTTATAGTTATACTTCTATAACCTAACTAGTAGGCTTAACTGGAACCATATAGACTTAGTTCTAACTAGTTTTTTTAATCGGGACATGGTTTTATCCTGATTGATTAGCCCTACAGAATCCGTTTACTGCCCTTGGGATGTGTTGCATTATTGCAAAAACAGGTATAATTGAGTTTTAGGTTAAGAAGGGCAAAGTAGTATTGGAGACATGTGGATTTGCGAGGGGAAAGTTTTTCGCTGGCATTTGGTGAGTCAAAAAATGCTTAATATGTTGCAAAGATGGCTGGCCTAGTAGTAGCGTAATTGATATTTTTATATATGATAGAAAAGGTTATTAGATCTACAGTCGGTAGACAAAAGGTGACTTCTTTGAATAGCTTAGTAGGAAGTAATGTAAATAACGACGTTAAATGCTATGTTTTCATCCTAGTCAAAAGACTAGGAATGCTATGACATTTTTCATCTTTTCATTTCTACCTTTTCTAATATGTCACTTTTCCAAATGTGTTAAATCCAGTTTACGGGCCGGCTGTAGCAATACTAGAGACAAAGCCTTGTATGAATCTAAAGTTGAAAAACCTACAAACGATTATTGGTAATGCGTTGCAGGTACCTAGCTGCTCGTTCGTTTTTCCAGCAACTTTTATTTAACAATATTAGATACACACCAACTGTTTTGCTTGGTGGAGACTGGGAACGAGACCATATATAAAAAATATATATATTGAATTAATGATATGGGATTCAAAGATCCTTAAAGCCTCATTTAACGGTTCAGGTTAATTAAATCTTTTAGCACAAGATCCACAGTTCATTCAGCGGCACCAAATGAGGGGAATAGAGATTTATAGTTTTTCTAATGTGTAATTCAATTCTGCTTAACGAAATTTGTATTATTAAAGATACAATATGAGTTTAGTTAAGCATCGGCGTTTTCTAGATTCTTTATTGACGTCAGGTAATGAAATACATGAGAGAATGACTTCATCCATTGAAAGGAGTGAACCTGATACTCCAATAGTCCAGGCGCTGAGTTAAAAACTCATAGGGCATGAGATAGTCCCATGTATCTCCCCATGAATTTCTCACAAGAACGCATTGCTCGGTATCATCATAACCGTAAGCGAGAACTGCATGTGCTCCCTTTTGGGTATTATCGGAAGGTTTATCTACCTTTATCAAGCCCGTAGACTTCGAATCCAACCCTTGATTATAAGCTTTGTCGAAGGAGGTCGGGGCATGATTATCCCGATCTCCTACATAAAATGAGAAAATAACAGGCCAACCATTAGAAATTGCGTCTTTAATGCATCCGATTGATGGATTATTTTTGATGGGAATGCTAGAGTATGTGATAGTGTGGGTCTTCGCCCATCCAACGATATCTCCTGTAGGGACAACGTCTGGCCCAGTATTGTACGGAAAATCTGATTCGAGGACTACTCCGTTCTTTGCTACGCCTTTTAGGGCGCCTCGGATGGTAGTTCCATGGTTTCCAAGGGCCTGGTTTGCATTATCACAGTACTTTGCATAGTACCAGATCCACAATTTGGATGGATCAAAAGAAGGGATATTAGGATTCATCCGGGAATGCTCAAAGTAATACGCATTTGCAACGGCAAACGCTGTGCATGATCCATAAGGTGATTGATTGAAACGAGGAGGATCAGCGTTGGGTGAATCTGCGAACAAATTGACCTTTGAAGGGAGCCCAGAGTGTCCGCTGCTATGGGTCTGACAGGGCAATTGAAGATCGTCGCTGTCTGGAGGATCAGGAATGGCTCCAAGAGGGGGGTTTCGAAGACCATTTTGCTGCAATATATGCGAAGATTTAGTGCTAAGCTTCGAAGTGAAATCCGATCAAGATAATACTGATATGAGGCAGCTAGGTGATGGCAATATAGAACTTCATGATAAACCTGGAGATACAAGCATACTTTATATATTTGCATTACCAGGGCTCTTGTGAGAACCTGGAGCTTTAGTTTACGGTTCGCGGGTGCAGTACTGAAGGAGGGGTCCGGCTCAAGACTGATACTATATAATATTGCTGCTTGGGAATGTTATTATCCATGGATAATAAGTGGGTTATGGAAACCGCATTATGTCGTGGGGACATCTGATAGGTTACACAAAATTTCCATCTAGGTCAATATGCGTACTCTGGATGTATGAGGTGGGTAATTCTCCCGTAAATGTTTGCCAGAATGGGCTGAGAGCAGCGGTTATGGTATTTTCTGCATCTCAGTGTGGTTTTATTACCCGAGCCGTCGCATATAGGAATAGCTGAATTTGGCGCTAACATGGATAGGCATCCTCGTATTCAAATATGCAAGCCTCAAAAGGCTCCAGCTTTAATATAGAATGCAAACACCATATAGAGGAATATCCAATATGGTCGTGATAGTACTGAAAATAATACGTGCAGGGGGATTCCGCTGAAGCAAGGTGAATTTTAGTAATAGAAATGTCTGCTGCGGGGATTTCGCCAATTCTGGCATCTTGGCGTGGGTATGGGCCTTACATTTGCTATTCCGCAGTGCGTGGTTATATAAGACTTAACTGTGTTCGTTCAAAAACAACACCTTTTGGATTATCACCATGCCGCCTCTGATTTTTTGCAAAAGGTCGAGAATTTACTATCACAGAAAACTTACTCTAAAAAAAATGATAATTCGGCAATTCCTCAAACATATTTACTTCTATTTTTTTTTAGTTTATGTTCGTAAATTATAGTTAATTTTCCTACTAACAATGACAATGGCTTCAAGCTCAAAGATTATACATCTCGACACCCATCAAGATTTTCTTTAGTTGTCTATGGGACGCATTCAGATAACGTATTACGTGGTGAGGTGGAACGATACAGGAAGTGAAACACAATAATAAAATTACGCGGTGTTGTTGTCAAGTTGTGTATTATAATTATAATTATTATTATCACTACCACTACTACTATTATTATTATTATTATTACTACCATAAACCCCAAACTTATAACAAAAAAAAAAAAAATCCGAGTGTCGAACGACACTTAAAAATAATAAAAAAAAAATAAAAAAAATCTGCGTCTAAGTTCCACTCAAAAGTTTAGTATAATGTGATATAACTTGAACCTTCATGTACCCTGTGACACAAATTATATTTTATATGGATGATTTCCCATCAAACCTGCCAATATCCACAATCTAGATCACTGATATAATCCTGCCGCACTAGGTGGTATTGGTAGACGTTTAGCAAAATATAATAAGCTAGGAAATATTTGTGTAAGAGAATATTTATTTTAAAACAGGCGTTGATTTGTTCTGACACAGACTGATAAGTGTCAGGCTATGACACAACGCCCACTTAGGGCTGCTTGTGATGCTTTCAAGAGTGCGACTAAATCTTCAGAGCCCCTCTGGCTTTCAGCATAACCAAGTGCAGTCCTACCATCGACCGTTATAGCATTCACATCTACGCCATTCCTTATAAAGATACCGGCAATCTCCACACTACTCGAGCACATACTACCAAATGAGTTCCAGTAGAGAACAGTTAAGCCCTTACTGTCTGGAGTGTGAATATCCGCTCCCTTTGAAATCAGCCATTCGACTGCCTCTTTATTTCTTTGGCTAATAGCAATATGTATTGGTCTTTTTTTGAAACTTGTCCTTTCGTGGTTAATGTCGGCGCCCTTTTTCTAAAAGAAGCTCGGCAATTTCTAGATGGCCGTGCACAATTGCCTAGTCGAAGAGCGAGAAGATACGCCCGTGCTCACTATCGAATGGGCTTGGACAAAGGGCCAGAGGATCCGATCCTTTGTTTATGAGCTCTTTTACCATATCGATCGCGCCAAATACGATATGGATCGCAAGTGTTGTCCAACCCTCGTGGTCTTCGGCAAATATATTAGCACCGTGTTCTACCAGGAGCTTTACCGCCTTGGGATTATTTGTCGTGGAAGCATATAATAAGGGCGTCAATTTCCCTTCGTTTGCGTTAACATCGGCTCCGTAGGCAAGTAATAAGCCAATTCCTTCTTCATCTCCTCGCTTGATGGCGTAGTGAATAGGCGTTAAGCCGACAGCATTGTTCTGATTTATATCAGCGCCAGCATCCAAGAGTCCGCACATGAAATCATGATGCCCACGATCAGCGGCTATATGCAGCGGCCTGAAACCTGCTACGTTGGTCGCATCGATGTCAAATTTCTTGCGAACGCACAAATCCAGTACCAGCAAAGAATTGAGGGCAGCCGCCTCATGGAGAATGGTGTTTTAAACCCAATCCTGGGAATATAACAGATCATCATTATACTCGAATTTATTCAAAGATTCTGCGGTGATACTTCCGGCCAGTAGTCGAGTCTTCGGATTCCGAGACGCCTCCAACTGGTCCTCTTTTTTATTTTTCTGATTTTCAAAACTTTTTAAGCATTCGTGTGCCGATTCGAAAGTTGCGCGCTCATAAGCAAATTTGGTGGGCACGACTCCTGCATCGAGCAGGGCGTCTATGACTTCCACTTTGTCCTCATAAAGGCCAAGTAGTAGAGGTGTACGGCCAGGGATATCTGGTTGGTATAGGTCCACACCATTCTCTCTCAAGAGGGCGAATATCTTCGGGTTAAACTTTTGAGCCATGAGGTGTGCGCAATTGAAACCAAACTTGTCGCGGGCGTTAACATTTGCGGAGGACTCCAGCAAGAACTCGACGATAGCTGTGCGGTGGTAGTAGCAAGCGAGATGTAACGGTGTACGACCAAAAAAGTGTGGTTGGTTTATATCCGCCCCGGATTCCTTCAGCAGTTTGAGTTCGTCTAAGAAACCCGTGGCTGCAGCTATATGAACCGGAGTTCTATCGACATCCCAGGATTTAAACTCGGAACACTTTTCAAGCAATGCGGGAAATATACTGCGGCGGTTGAAAATCAGAGCGAGGGAGAGTGGTTTGAAGTGTGGAGTATTATCAGCCGGCCCTTTCGCCCAATAAATTAAGAGCCAGGTACGAAAGTTTGGAGAGTTTTCGTCGTATAATTTCAAAACTTGGCTTCGAAGCTCGTCCGTGACATCGGTGACCGCCCGCACGTGTATCCACCATCAAGTAGCGGCATATTGAAGAAAATCAAATTGCGCAAGATAATCCTCCACAATAGCATCCGTTAGCACATCTAATTTCTGTATAACCGAAGATTCGGAGCCCATTTTTCGATTATTTTCTCTCCCCCACCAGTCAAACGGTTCATGGCTTTTTCCTCCTTGCGTCAACGACATTGAGTGTGATAAATAATCGTAATTTTGGTATGACCTTCGTGCTAGCTGCGCCGCTGCATCTTGGGCACTAGTTCCCAAGCTCTTGTTACATTTTGGGGGGTGCAGGCACTGGCTATCAAGATACAAGTTACCTATTGCCTTAAAGCAATAATCATACGGCTCATAGGGCAGAATCGATGGGCTTACAGACTCTACACCTTTAAGAGCCTGCTTTGGTAACGTTACAACGAGTGGATCCCGAGATATATCCGAAAGCATAAGAAATGAGGTGCAAATACTAGCCAGCAGTCGATGCCCATCTTCAAGATAAAGCGTGCGTTTCCAACGATCCCCGGGAACTCGATTTTCCGGTATCAAATCACTCTTTTCGGCGACAAGAAAGTCCCACACTGTCTCGTGGAACACATATATATGATCATTGAAAATTGAAATAAGTAGTCCCGATATGCCCTTAACGTATTCTTCGAAGGCATTTGTTCCTTCGACGGGTATTCCATTATAGTCCATCGGCCGAGGAGTCTGTAACATTGCCATGGCGATATCGGCTTCTCTAAGTGTCAACGGTTGTGCCGTGCAGAGTACCAGCTGTAATAAATACCTTGTTTCTGTCTCGTCGGTTATTCGGGAAAATATATCTTCATATGCTTCTTCGACTGTTTTAGGCAATTGCATAAGTTTATCGAATAGAGCCCTTTTGCTTGTCTTTACCGAGATCTCTAACTCTTTTATGACTAAACTGACCCAGATGTAGGTTCGGTTAGGCACCGTGTTTAGTGCCTGCAGGATAGACTGCGAAACTTCTTCATCAAGTCTAAGTTTGATTTTGAGCTTTTTTACTTTATTTTCGACCATCACGTTGATATCAGCGTTAATCGTGTCAGTGTCGCCTGCCAGCCACACGCCAGCAGAATCATCTTCCATATCTCGAAGCTCTCGTTGAAAAGAAATATATGGCCTGCTTGTAACTAGAAACTTGAATATTGTTCTGTTACTAGATTCAGTAGCGCGGTTTTCGTATTTCTTGATCGCTTTGACGAGATTATTATGATTGTAATCTTCACTGCATTCATCTATCCCTTCGAGCAGGACAACGACGGTGCCAAGATCTTTTTCTCTAGCTAATGTTAATAAGAGATCCCAGAGGGCCTGAAAGTTTTCTTTGAGAGTAGGCCCATTGGATGACCACGCCGAACGCAGACGAGGTCGGAGTTGACGGTACCTATCCACTAGTTGATGTAAGATTGCGCACAACGCCGTCGTTATTCTACTCTGTAATATATTCCCGCTCTTTTTGAAGAAAAAGTAAGCTGTACTCCAACCTTTAGAATCAAATTCGTGATCGATGAGGTACTTTGCCAAAATGGATTTCCCACATCCTGGATCTGCTGTAATCCAAAGCAGACGATTGTATGGACTCTGGCACCAGTTCAAATAAATTTGGTTTTTCAAAACCCAATTACACGTATTCTTTTGTGCATCGTCATTGCGATCTCTGAATACTTCGTAGGGCGATGTGCGGAAATTTTGAAGAATTTGTTCTTCCGCGGTGAGCACTGGGACTGGGGGAGTAGCACTATAAGGCTTGTTTTCCTCTATTTAGGATTAGCGCACAGACAACATATCGTGTCACAGTACTTTTCTGGACTATTAAGACGTACCGTCCTCGGCCTTTGTCTTTGGGACATCTACGGGCCGCCATTTTGCCAATAACGCTTTGGTGCAGGCTGCTGCGGTAGCAGCAGCATAGTGGTGCCATATGTCGTTCTTATGGCTATCCGAATAATCGCATACTCCCTTAATAATTATAGTCGGAATCTCTTCCCAAAAAACGACCCCTTCCATCTCGAACGCGACGATGTCTTCCGTATCTCTCAGCTGGTCACGGTGAATACCCGATTTCATAACGGTATCGCCGGAGCCAATGCGGCCGAAATGGATTTCCGGCGCGTGCTGGGTGTCGCTGTTAAGAGTATTTCCCGGTAGTTCTGTAGTTTCTTTGGGATTCCCCGTCGGGAGACTAGTTTTGATAGCTCACATCCAAGCTGATCACAACCCAATGTTAGGGAGTCCATGCATACCGGATCTTCCGGGTCCATAGCGATAGCGCATACGTCACAGGAACTTTTTATTTGATGTTTGTGGCGATAGTCAGATGGATAGAGCCGGTCGTGACGACTGCCTGGGTATTTAGCATCTCTGAGCCCTTTCGAATCGAGTGCTGCGAGCATCCCTTGTGTCACCCTCCGTAGCTCCTGTTTAACCGACACTGCTGATAGGAGAGACAAGAAAGACCGGAGCTCAGGATTCTGGCTCCCCAAAGTTGTGTCTTTGATGGCGGACCTGTCTGGGTATTGCTTTTTCAGGTCATATTGGACTATACCAGTGCTTATGATAACATCACCGAGCACAATTTCCTCGCCCTTGCTGATAAATGGAATACCACCGCAGATACCCACGACGAGCCCGATTCGGCTATTCGGAAAGCTCGAACGGAGCGCCACAGCCGCCCGCGTAGAGTTTACTTTCCCCATCCCTGCCAGTGAGATAGCCACCACATTGTGACCACTAATATTGCCAGTTAGATAAGAGTTGGGATCGTATTGCGCTTTCCGGTACGAGTAGCCTTTCTCCCAGACATGGTCAAAGCTTTCCTTGACCGCGTCGAGTTCAACTAAGAGGGCACATATAAGCGCGACAGTAAACTCTTCTCTGCTCGCCGGTGGATTTAGAGGGTTTCGGGACATTTCTGCAGTTGAATGTAATCTAATCTACCTTTGATAGTAGTGTCTTCCGTTAGAGCTACAGGTACGTGTATGTAAGAGCCGAAGATCTTACGAAGATGTCAGTCTTTACTTAAGTTATCAACCACTTAAAGGAAAAGTTCAAAGTCCAAAAGTTTTTCAGTTCATAGCCATAATTTCATATGAAATCGAATTGGATTTTTAGAGGTTACCACAATTAACTTAATGAGGGGGTAACCTGAACCCTATCAGCCCCGCGCGGCCTCGCAATTGATCTGGCGTGCAGGTATAGCGTACGCGTTTTATTACCCGTGTTATGTGTTGACATCAGCTTGTGTGTTGCAGTTTGTCTAGACCTGGAATATTTTAAGTCTTGGAACTCTTTTCACCTATCACTCGCAGCATACTGATTTCAGTCGGGTTGAAGTGCCGCAGGCATTCTAGTTTGAACAAGCTAAAATTGAAAACTATCTACAAATATATTATCCTTCCCTTTTTTCCCTCCAATATTAAACATCATCCCCGCCCTATACTTTTCATCTTGGCGTTGAATACCCCAACGACAAAGATCAAGACATTGTGAATAGTAAGGATTTCAATATCTTACACGTCATCCCGCTCAGACAACCCGTGCACCCGATATACCCAATACCACCGCAGTAAAAAAATTCAACATCAGCATTCACTCATTCATTGATCCATACACATACATAAACCGCAACATCAAGTAAAGATAAACCGAAACCGAAAATAGTTCCACAGTAGAATAAACAAAAGATGTACCTGTCTATATTGTACGCCCAAGCATCCCGAAAATGGTATTTTCGGAATTAAACGATATATACTATTAATTACTATAACTCACACCTTAGGTAACTGTTGCAGCGAGCTCTTCTTTTCAAAACTTGTTTTTTTCTAATTAGTTACATAAAGATGTTAAAATATATATGAAATACGAGTTATAGGTCTATTTGGTAAACGCATCGGCCAGCATCACTTTATATCATCGTAATTTCGCGGTGACTAACGCAGTGGCGTCCAATTTGTGTCGCCCATAACTTCCACTGTCTGCTTTGGCGAGGAAGACATCTTCAAGGGTTCGTTGTACGATTGTCCGGGTAATTCGCCCACTCCTTGATAGGAATTCGTACCTGTCATGCTAAAGTCCTTGTATTCTTGCTCGAGTTTTGAGCCAGTATCGTTGGATAGGTGTGCTAGGTGATATAATAACGGTTGGCCACTACCATTACCAGTACCGCTGACACCTGCTCCGGGGAATTCCGGCATATATGAAGGGTTTCCATCGTCTGAATCGCGGTTAGTCAAATCACCCGCTAGTTTCAAGCCTTGCTTTGGCTTTCTCCTGCGCATTAGCATGAAAACACCAGCTGCGAGTGCAGCTGTCCCAACTACGGCTCCGCCAATGGCGCCACCTAGTATCGTAGGCGAAATACTCGAACTTCCTGATACTGCTGTTGAAGTTGTCGAGGATGGTGAGGCTGATGTCGATGTTGCATCTGTTTGGGATGAATTTGAGGTTGAAGATCTGGCTGTCGCTGTAGGTATGTCTTCAAAATCCGGCGTCGGGCTAGGGCTCGCCCCGCCACCCAATATTGCAAAATTCTCCGAGGCTAACGTCTTGCTGCCAGAATCATAAAAAATGACAACCTGATATTTTTCAGACACAGGCCACGTATCCTCAGGCGTGAACTCGTATATCTGTTCACCAGATATTTGGGCAGTATCTACACGGTTGGCTAGGGTAAGCAGAGTTTTTCAATCTGGTAAAAGATGGATTTATTCAGACGTACATAATTCTGGTAAAACACTTATTATTTTACCGTCAAGGGCGATTGTGACGTTCCACGCTTCGTCTACGTTAGCATTTTCTCGCGTTGGTGGGATATACCAGACTACTTTTATCGGTTTATCGATTCGATATTTTCCAGCTAGGGTGGGTTTGATTATTGTATCTTGTGTGTACGTAGGTTCGGGTGTGGTTGTGGGTGTAGCAGAGTTTGTTGTTTGGCGTACTACTATAGACCCAGCCACGAGGTGTATTAACGCGAACGCCAGGATAACAGACGATAGTAACCGTAGGACCATATCTATTCTTTTTCCCTTTTTCACACAGCACTTTGAAAATCGTACAATGGAAATTTTTTTGAAGAACTTAAAAGGAAACTTGACAACATTTATATGGGGTGAGAACGGGCTGACAAGAATAGTAACTTCACTTACATTAATTAGGGGCTGAAATTCAACGCGCCAAAGACGCAACTTCGCAGACAGCTTCCGAGTAGAGTTCCGACTGTTGCCTGCTCTTGGCATTTCCTGGGCGGTGAGGCTGAACACCACTCAAATATCGAGTGTTGGCCTTCCTTCGTTCTTCGCGGATGATAGATGTCAGGTCAGGGTCACACCAACTGTTTTGCGTGGTGGAGACTGGGAACGAGACCAAGCCAGGGGCTAGAAATGTACGAGAGTGCGGTTGCACAAACAAACTCAATTCCGCCTGATAGGGCTGGATATCTTGAACAAAATGAGAAATATTGATGCAACGCCCCAAAGCTCTGGCTAATCATACCTAAAGTTCTCGTGTTGTTGTGCTGAGGCGCCGCCGCTATCAGCTGAAGAATCCATCACCAAAATTACCCGATATCGGTTGTTATTTATCCCAGGCCCCGCCACCGCTTTCATAATAACATCTTTCTGACGTTCAAGAAAGCGGAGCATTCGCCAGTAGTTAACTCATATCTCTTTGCTACCGAGTTTCCGTATTTCGTCAATGTACATGTACATTCTGCGCTGGAGCCCTCATGGACGAAGCAACGTTGCAACACCCCCAATAATAAGTTCAACTTTATTTAGATGTTCTATAACTACTACAGAAATAACCACAAAATTCCTAAACTTATTTGTTTTATAAACTAAATGCATTTTTTAATCCTAAAAACACAATTAGTATAGATCCCAGGTTCATGTGGGTAATGAAAGGCCCATTCTACTGGGTTGGCGTCCACGGTATCACCTAACTATGGTTTAGTCTCGACAGGCGCGGGGGTTCTGGCGGCCGCCAGGGCGGCAGTACAAAAAAAAATATAGCATTCGGATTAATTATAAGTAACCATTTGGCCTGTCTGTTAAGAAAGAACTCTGTATATGGTCTATCCGCTCTGGCTATCTCAGTTGCATAAAGGTTTAGTTATAACGGTCATGTGGTTTTACAACGAGATGGAACAAGGTCCTGTTTGGGTCTTAACACAATTTTCCACCCCCGAAAGTAAGAGCCGTTCCTGACCATCAATTTATTTACCTCTTATAAGATTTTCTTCAATCTCTTCTCCGTTGGCGTCTTTATTCGTATCCAATCTTTCGAGTTCCATCTTCCCTTTGCGATCTTCGTTCTTCATATTCACGGTTTTAGTATCCAGCTCTCTAAATGCCTGTTTGCTCTATGCCAACCGGAGCTGGAGAATGACAAAGTCTCTTTGAACTTCTCTTCTCTGGGATTTGATATAGTCTTTTGGCATCTGGCATCCATAGTTCGTCAAACCTTTCATCTACTTCGACCTTAAACAAACTTGACTCCTTTCTTGCGAATAGACCACACTCTGAATCTGTAGTAACCTAAGGTTCAATATCTAACTGCTTTTATAGCAATCTTAACTCCCATGCTTAGTTAAGGGTATCAGGAAACCAAGACGGCTTAGTTGCCTCGGCATACCAAGTAAAAACGGTTACTGAAGATGTTTTATATAGCTGTCGCTTAGCGAGCCGCTTTATATTCTCATGAGATCTGGTTAACGCAAGAATTAGACCTCATAAGACCAAATTTCATAGTTATTATCCTAGAGAAAGAAAGACGGGAAGATCATTTCATGAACCAATATTTTAGAAGCTTCGTACCTAATCATTTTGCACTCAAATGAAAGCTCTGATTAAAATAATTATTAATTCTCTAAAATTTTTTTTAGAAAAATCGCTTATATTATTTTATTCTTTTGCAAAATCAAGTAAAAACTGCCTAAAACTGGCCGAAAGCACAGGGCTCAAAACTCGTATAAAATCATTGAAAATCAAAAGTATTACCCAATATCATGAAGACATAAAACAAGCGGATCCGTCACCGTTGTGAGGTTATACGTGTTGACACTAATTTTTACCCAGAAATTCCGTTCGATCAAAGAATTCGCAATCCTCGTACTAACATCTCCTTCAACCTTATCCACTAGATTGAATCCACACCCCTGTACTTTCGGTATTATTTGTTTTACGTACCACGAGGGGGTAGCATCGACACTAGTGCAACTGCTGCACTCGGTAGAGCAACTCCTTGAGCTTCCAGTGCCACTGCAGGATTGAGTGCAACCGCATTGGTAGTCGTAGCAATCAGATAACCAGCCGTGGATGACTCCAAAGATTGTTGAGCCATTATTAACAAAGTACTGGTTTACGACAGAGCCATAACCTGTGCACGAGTAGGCGTTCGTTTTTCCAACTAGAGCAGCGAGGCCGCCGAAAAAAGCGAAACGTCGAGCTGACCGGCCACGACTGTTGGGTATATTGCTTGATTTCCCTTGTTCTTCTCCTTCTTCATCCTTGTGGGCTAATGACCGAGGAGGGGGGCATGCGCCAGATGTTTCGCGATCCCTCCGTGCAAGTGAGAGTGTGGCTTTTCTCCATAGAGTGAGGACGAAAACGGCACCGAAGACTCCAGCGAGCACAGTGAGGATGATGATGGCGAGTCGGTTGCGATAGCTTTGCTTCAAGTTTTTTAAAGCAGAGGCTTTGTAAAACTCGCCGACGGCCTGCAAGCACGGGACGGGATAGCGATCCCGCCAATTCCACATCTGGCTCCCATCGCACGAGATTCCGGCAACGACGGCCTTCGTGGTCATCGTGCAGGCATTGTATGCCCACGAAGGGTCGTTGCAGTCGTTGCAACCAAGATAGCATGCATTGTACGCTTTCGTTCGCGCTTCTTCTATCCAGTAATTAGGATCTGAACTAACGGCAGCGATAGCGATTAGGTGCTGGATCCAGCGGACGAGGGCATATGTAGTGCCTGCTGTGATACCGCAGCCGATTAGAACCGCAACCGGCCAAGCGAGTTTGTAGAGACCTGGTTTGCGGACTTCCGGTACCGGTTCAGTATGCGATCGGTAAGTATAGCGAGTCATCTCTTTCGATGGTTAATTGATTAAAAAAGTATATATAGAATATAAGATATCGCGCGCGTGTGGAAGCCGAGGGTGGAGAAGGATAAATGACTGTCGTCTATACAGATATACGGGTTTGCAATTGCCATTCATGATATTCACTCTTTATATGGCGCTGATAAGCCTTGCGTAGGTTATTGCTGTATTTCTGCTTGCGGGCGAAGAGCCAAGCTCGCCAAATTGTATCCTCTTTGAGCCATGCGCTTGCTTACGTAAACGAAGCTATTTGATTTGCCTTGCAACACCTGGTTGGCTCGATGGTGGTCACCTATTCTCTGCAACACGGTTCAAGATATTCAGAATAAATTTCTCCACATCGTCTTCGTTGATTTTGGGAGAAGTACTCTCGCTCAAAGTAGAACTAACATTGTACCTCAGCTGCGCTATTCTTAATTGGATCCTACACACGCTAGATCAATGGATGTAAGCGTCATTACCATTGGATTACCGAAACCGTCGATTTTGGGCGATATCTCTTCTTGGGTAGGGACTGTTTTTGGATGGCAACTCCGTCGAGCTCGACTTGTTTCGGGCTGTAACTCTTTTCAGAATAGGGCTTTTGCGAGCCTACCACTTCTTTGATAATGTAATGTAGTTTATAATTAAAATTTGTTTCGTGGCTACATATGGTGAAAACGAACTAGGAATATGGAGTTTGCAGAGGATGTAACTGTTTGTATAATATAAAAATATTATAATTTTATGACAACATGATGATATAGAAGATCAATCCATAAGTTATTCGCATGATAGCCAGTATAACAAACATAAACGATAACACTTTTCGTATTGTTGTTGGCAATTGTTTTGCAGATACGACAACGCAAATACGAAAGCTGATTTATGACGAGGTATATTGGACAATCATATGACCGCAAAGAATACTGATTTAAGCGAGCCAGAGAAAATGCAAGGCCGATCATGATGGGAGGATGGATATTTATTATAAAAGAGCAGGAGACAAAGAAGCCAGATACAACACCATCACAACCCATTCAACCTTAGTTGAATCTAAGCTGCAAGATGAATAGCGCGGCGGTTTAGATAATGCCATGAACAGCTCTCAGAAAAAAACTCTAATTCCCCTGCTTGTTTTTTTATTGTTTTTGTAAGGTAGCTCTAACATTTATTCCCAACCCCGTTTCGCCTATAACGAGGTTAGTTTAATAGAAAGATTAAACAAAATTTGCCAAGTTTTCGGTCACAAGGGACTTTTTTCAGCTGAAACTAATTTAATATACAGTAAGTATTCGATATAAATAGGGGTTGACATGGGCCGATCTGGGCTTGACCCATTAATTGTGTTGCGGTTTTTCGAACCGTTCTGACCCTTCTCGCTTCTCCGAAATAACAGTGAATCTACACACCCCGATTCTGTCTATGGAACATACATATATTATACTCTGATCAAGCAGACTGTTTTGACAGAAAACCCAGTAAAGCTGAATACTAGATGGTTGCTCAGGCAGGTAGCCAATTTGATTCGCGCCGGAGAGAACCCTAATAGTAATTGAGTCACAAGCTAGACAACGCCTTCGGCGCTTGCAGTGTGAAATACTTGCTCTAATGTTTATATGTATATATATTAGTCAAGGGGGCTTTTTTTGAACTCTCTATATCCAAAGGTCGGAAAGCCAACGGACTAGAACATGCGGAAAGGGTACTGGGAATATGCTTACGAATCCCATAGACGGCAGATTGAAGAACCAGCGGTGCCCAAAGGCATAGTGCAGTAATTTGGCCAAACCCCCACTGTCTGTCCTCCAATTCTACTCCAATAATCCCTTTCATGATGTCTCTCGTTCGCTCCAGGTAGAAAAGTTCGTGTATCATCTAAACACGAAACCCTAACGCCATCACTCCCAGCATCCTAACACCCTAGCATCCAAGCACTCTTACTCAATAGCGCGGCAGCTAGTCGCATCAACAAGCATAATGCAATCATTATCCCTACCATCCCAGCAATCCAGAGCCCTGTGATAATCAATCCAACTTTCAATGAGCTTGTGTTAAAAAGTGTTCTGCGGAAATACTCCCTCCAGTTGAAGCCAGGTAAAAGTGGCCTGGGTTCAGGAATGTATTGGACGCCCATAGGAATTTTGCCATAAGGTTCGCGTGCATTCTGTAGCTGTTCAAGCGTTTGCCAGGTGACCTTTGACGTTCGCAAGCCCCCGACCAGATCCATGTAGAAGCCAAACTACAGGAACCCGTAAAGTGAGATGACCGCTATCCGATGCCATTTCTTTCGTTTCTCGAACACACCTTCAACATGCTCCGGTCGAACCTTACTAAATGAACAAATGATCTAGCTCAAGAAGGCCTGAGTTTTCGATTCGAGTTGAAGATTGTAGGAGAAAAAGCTTTTCGACCGCCCACTTACTAGATTGGGATCTTGGATATACCTGTTTTCTTTAAACGGATCACGTTTACGGGTCGTTGGCACATCAAATATTCGGCTTGATACCCAAAAAGGGTTTCCCTCCTCTGTCCATGGCTTACTACCGAAAGCAAATCATGAATCGAATGGCTGTTCTCCCCCAAGCTCTTATGTAAGTGTTAAACTTAGGGTAATAATCCGAATCCGAGAACTATGTGCCAAGGAAGAATATAATACTCATACAAATGGTCAGGAAACAGTAATACCATGCACTTACCAGGTTTCATGACAGCGGCGAAATAGATCCATAAAAAGGGTTAGTCAGTCGTTCAGGCGAAACTTAGCCTGACCTACAAATTAATAACTGAACAAAGAAGGGGTTACTATGAGTGATTATAAATTCTGACTAGTGTATATAATATAAAGCACCAAATAGTCGAGCGATGTATAACTTCTCCCATAATCAACAAACCAACCTTCGACAACCTCATCATGGATTTCACCTCTTAGTGCCTAACTAGCTCCGGAAATCTTTGATTACTATTGACTTAGATAAGATGCGGTCCGAGGTTGTGTCACCATCATTTTGCGGCACACAACGAGACTTAGTAGGGTTTTATATTAAACTCGATAACATGAATAAAAAATATATAATGATTGATTTCAAAGTTTATATTTTATGTAACAAAACTATCTATTAACTCGGACTGTACTACTCTAAAAGGTGAAATCCTCTAAATAATCAAAACGATCCCCCCTCCAAGTCCACTATCTGAGCTAAACCAAAGTTGGTCTTACTGAAGTCACCCCCTCTCACCCAGATGGCTGGTAAATTGGCTTAGCGTCCGCCAAGGTGATTATTCTTCTCTTATCACTAGAGAACTATCTCGGGCTTACAAAGTCCAGGTGGTCAAGATTGCATCATTTCCCAAGATTTTGCCATACCAAGTATCTAACTCGTAATAATCGTTCAATTCTCCGCCAGCACTATCCGGATTGCTTCCAGGGCAGTGGTTGATCAAGTACCAAAAGGTGTCATAACACGCGTTCCAGTTCCAGCCTTGGACCTGGCTCGTAACGAGCTTCCACCAGGTTCCTGCAGGCTTGCCATTCTGGTCCAGAATATTGGTATAAGCGCCCGTATACGGATCCTGAGACCACTGGTACCACGCTATGTCTACGCCGTAGCCATAACCAGGCTGAACATACGCATCAAAGTAGTTACAGATGCTGTTTTTGACACTATATAGCGTATTTTGGCTAATCCAAGTTGAAGCACCCCACCAGCAGACTACTGAATCGTAATGAATATCGCCACCCTCCGAGGTTGTGGGGTCCCCCTCTTGGCGTTTTTTCGAGCGAGGTTTTGTAGCTGTGGCGTTTGGGGTGACCCAAATATGTCCAATCTCAAGATCGCCATTTTGAGCGTGAGGGTGAAGGTCTTTCACCCTGACGATGTAGTCTGGCGCGCGATCCATCTTGGGGCCTTTTTGTGGAGCGGTAACGTTCCGCGGAGGCGCAGCTGCTGGTACAGCTACTGCGGCAGAGATGGCAGTGAGTGCGCAGAAAAGTGTAGTGAAACGCATTTTGTTCAATCTCTAAGATGATAGAATATAAAGATATAAAAGCTTGTAGCTGCGATATCGTCAAAAAGAGGTTTCTGGCAAATCACTGGTAAAATTTCTGAATGGTACTCGAAGAGTGCTTTAGCGGATGATGGTCTGGTTGTTGATTGTATAATTTGAATCTCGAGGGCGAATGGCCTCATTTATATAGTTATCTAGAACTCCAATTCCATATGTACTTTAAATTTACTCCGTATTGAACCCATATCTAACATCAACTAGAGAGAAAATTTTCACTTCTCAAGATCAAACCTCATAACTTCGCCACCAGTATCTAGTAACATTGTAAGACAGGGGCAAACTCTAAGGCTTCTCATCCAATGCAATATCTCGTATACGAGACTCGGGACCTAGAAATGAAACTCAATAAAGTCATACTATGATAAATTATTTTAGGTTTGATTTCGGCCGGCAGATGTAAACCAATTTAGCCTTCTTTAGTTTAGTTCAGGAATCGGATTGGGACTTATGGGAAGTTCTAAGGGGTTTTTTAAGCTCATTCGGCAATATAGCCACTCGTTCTAATTTCTTCTCTGGTGGTATCGTGTGAATTTATATCGCACCATTACTCAACAAGAAGCTCGTATTCTTACACACTACCAGTCCATACACCTAATGGATACCGCACACTAAGATATCAGTTTCAACAGCGTGTCTCATGCTCATGCAGGGTTGAGGGCAGAATTATACGAAGAAATAACGCAGCGAGCGGTGAAGCGGCGCGCGTTACCGCCATGTCGATGATATTTTGTCGGATAGCTTTGAATTTCTGGATTTTATTTCTCTTAGATATACTTTATTGCTCCGTAGCGATTCCAAAAAGTAACGAGGTTACAAAAATGGTGATATTTATCGAGCGATTGAGTTTCCTGACAGTCATAGAAGCCAATTGCAACAGGAGAACTCCCGTGTTGCGTTATACTTGCCAATCTCGCGTTCAGGGTTCGTTCCCGCGTTGGTGACCAGGCCGTGAACCCTTGTAGTTGGCTGTTTTTCAAACAATATTTGACTTAGGGTATTGCCACCTCTTTACCAAAATTGCGTGATGAAATCTCTTCAAAGTGGATCTTCCTGGAAAATCAATCAAAATACTAACATTATGGTTCTGATGACTTAAAAATAGTGTTTCATTTCGCATGCTTACCTTATGATTTTTCAGCGTAAGTTTTCTGTTGTAAAAGTGTGCGTAGATGATTTCATTATAATGATAGCTAGATAAAACCAGAAGGGTATATGTGGTTACTTGGTAACTATAGTTGGGAAGCTATACGAACTTCCGCGCTAAGCCCTACGCGAGAATCTCACAAGGGGGGTGCAAAGCCAAGGCCCCAGCGCTGCTTGATTCGGCTAAGCGTAAAACCAATCCTCACGAATACGGGCACATCACAAAGAGGCGGTCTCTAAGCTTTCTCGCTGTATTTGGATTTTTCTTGAGGGTCCTGGTTGAGCTATATAAATGGAGGTAATGAATAGTGAACCTAGTCCCAATTTTCGAGTCTTGGTACAAGATTAAGCTTTCGGGTAAGAAATCAAGCCTGCCAATTATTATAATATTTTTGCGTGGTTTTTTTCCAAAACCATGTATGCTAGGAGACAACTAGCGTAGCCCACCGGCTTACGAGCCATATCACTAACGCGAGCCACTATATTTAATCAGGTAGTTAATTGTTCCCTTGGGGTGAGGTACTGTTGAAAATATCACAAAATTTAAGAATTGTGCTGAAAACGTTGCATTTAGTAAGTATGTTGATTTTGGCGGTTGAGGTGGCCCTTATGGCGTGCCGTAGATATCCGAAGATGATTTTATAGAGCTGAATATTACTAAGCTATTGTTACAGCTTTTTTATTTTGGTTAAATTATTATACTAGAGCTTTATATTGGAGTTTTGATTGCTAGACATATGTGTACACAAGGCGTTATTAGCCGCTTATTACCTTCCAAACTCCATGCTCACAATATTGAATTCCCGAACTATAACTTTAAGCCTTGGTAGGTTTACTGCGCTCTTTATTGAACTGCTACATAAATTCCTTCCTAGATGTATGGGTTTCTATAGGTTTCACAATACTGATTTTCCCATAATTTTATCCGCGAATCATGCTCGTCTGGCGAGGGTGAGGGTGAGTGTGAGGGATTAAATATTTCTCTCGCAGTCTTTATGGCTGTTAGTGTTGCCTTTTCCCACTCACTCCTGAGCGTCGTCAACTTTAAGATTAAGTCTATCCAAGACAACCTTTCCTTACGGAATCTACCATGTTTTTATGCTGCAAACTTATTGTTCTAAAGAAAAATATTAGGATTTAGGGTTATCACTACATTTAATATAGCTATTAAACTGTTTCTACTATATATTTTCGCATTTCTATTTTCGCATAATGTCTCATCCAAAAACCTACGATTTTTAAAGGGTGGATGAGGTATAACTAACACAGGATACAAATTATAATCCAAAACATAATAAAATATACAGATCAATCTTACGCTAACACTACCACCAAAGCAAGGGCCTACTACCCAATAATCAGGACCCTCAACACTACTCTTAGAACTAAGAATGGGACCAATTGCTTAAACTGGGGTAAAGGTTTTAGTGGTCTGTTTTAAAAAAGAGTTTATCATATTCTTTTTATTGTAGAACGGGATTTAGTTAATAGTATTAAAATGGGGAGTTGTAATAATTAATCTATTTGTGGTACTAAGGCCACTTACTAGTAATCAACGGGACTTTCGGCCGTGAATAAGCCAAATAATGTAGCCGGTAAACGAGACTATGAGAAGGAAAGCCAGAGCGATTTATTACTGCAGAATTCCCGCTGTTATGGTAGTTGCAAGCCTATCAACTAGTATCTGCTAGGGCGAGGCACTTGTTCGCTTTAAATTGGTGTAAACCTATAGGCAGGTTCATAGGCAGGTTCATAGGCAGGTAGATAAGCAAGTAGACGGTCAGACTGTGGCGCGGCGCTGTGTCTCGGTTAATACAAAAACAACGCCACATTAAAACCTATATGAGAAAAAGGGCAAACAGCCCGTTTTGGAACTTGAACGGGTTGGAGCCCGGACCAATTAGAGCCCAAATCGGGTTAGGCCCAGTAGTATGGCTTCAGTTGGTTGATCTCTCAAACCGAGTTCTGAAATGGGCGCCGCGGTAGAGCAACGCAGCTGCCTGTTGCGATTAGAGACATTTAAAAACATGACGGGCGAGTAAGAGTGATATGAGGTCCTTATCAATTGGTAAAGAATCTAACAATACGCCTACACCTCCCTAGAACTCAAAAAATAAGTTACAGGTTTCGAAACTAGCCTCCCGACCGTCCACGAATATAGCCACTAAACCCCTACTATTACAGGACAGCTTTCAAAAAGGCAAACCTCGCGCTGCCCCTTCCTCCATACTCATGCCAATGCGGACCACGACGATTACAGCAGCTGTGGTAGCGGTAGCGACTGCAACGGGACTACGGTAGGCCCTGGCTGCGGGCGGTTTACATGGGCCCATCCATCCAACAACGTAATGCCACCGATCTTCGGGTTATTATGGCTATTCCTTTGGAAACAGCCGCAGGTTATAAGAGGGATTATCTGGCGATGGAAGAGCCAGGCGACGACGATGGTAGCGGTACCGATGATAGCGCCAATCGCGATACCGGCGATTTTACCGGGCCAATGGATTTCTTAATTTTTTTAATTTCGAGAAATAGCGATGGTGGTGCTGTTCCCGTTGTTGGTTTTGGTGCCGGTTTCATTGCTAGTTTCTGCACTGCTCCCATTGGTGGTCTCCGCGCTGTTGGCCGTGGGCGCGCCAGTGGAAGTGGCGGTTTCGGAGTGGTTTGTTAGGGCAGCCGTGTTGGTTGCTTCTTGGTAGACGAAGATCTGAGTGGCAGTTTGACCACAAGCGAAGCTGGCGTGCCGCAGTTATCACCAGGATCTTCGGTGTAATTGCGCAGAATATAGTTCTGACAGGCAGGCTTGCCTCTTCGACCTTGAGGACTTTGTCTAATTAAATTTTCGTTGGAGCATGGATATGGTGGTCTAGAGTAGTGCAAATATCTTTGACAAAACGGTGGAAATTTATAGCTTTCTAAGGAGTTTGAAGCTTATTGCTATGTTATATTCGAAGTCTTCATGACTTTATGAGTGCTGCTAAGCTCTTTTTATAATCTTTCTTAGTAATTTCGGTAGTTTTTCGAAAAATGGCGAGAAGATCGAAAGGATGGATACGAAAGACTCGAACTTTACTTTAATAATACGACTGGTAAATATTTTTTTATGAATACTATTAATGATATTGATATTATTAAGCTCTCCAAAGCCTGTACTACCGCTACAAGTAAAATCGTTTACTTCTTTACCATAATTGCGCTTGTAGTGACTGACTATACTAACGTCGAGTGGCTATAGAATATAGGTATTGTAGGATTGTAAGTAAAGCGCTATAATTTTATTTGCTAGATGGAAATTGATAAATTTGAATATAATATGTGAACCATAATCATCTAGTGTTAATAATCTCTAGCCATGGTACCACTGCTGATAATTAGTGTAGAAAACGGTTGAAATACCTTGCATACTTTATAGCGAGTTCAGAATTCGTATTATGCTTTGCTAGATAGCACTCAAAGGTATCCTAGTAAATCTATACTCTTGCGAAGCTATCCAAAATGATGTGTTTGAGGTGCAAAAATGACTATTGGCAGACAATCTTCTCTAGTTACTGATCCGCATTCGACCATCATAAGCTATTCGTAGTTTCCATCATACAGAACAAAATGTTCATAATATTTAAATCATAGGATTAATATTTTTGCTTTTGCCGTATAACCAATTACAAAGCCTATTTTATCCATATTCTATATACTTCTTGGTAAAATATTGTGTTCTTGGAATAATTTGCAATCGTTCAGCGCGCCTACACTTGTTATCCAGTCTTTAGGATGTGGCGGGATCAATGAAGGATGTCGATCGAAAATTCTATAAAGCCATTTTCGATTGAGCTACCTGCCTGCGAGTTTATTCGCCGTAACTCGGATCATACCACAGCGCGACGGATAGCCCCGGTTTGCTAGATGTTCGATCCATTCTACCATTGTCGTTTCTTTCGTGCCTGATAGCGCCTGTCGACCAATTAAGCTCTGTCGATTTTTTTCAGAGGCCGTCCATTCGCTCTATGTTTCACGGTCGATTCAGCTGCTGAATGCGAGCGAGCTGCCTCATTCAGGGAAAAACCTTTCCACGATTTCTACGCCTCGATTGTCGCTTGTATTCTCTGTGCTTTATCGAAATTGCATTCGGTAAACTTTTTCAGGGATTTATTGGTACGAATTGGCGGCATTTTGGTAAAAAATATAATATAATAAATAATTAAAACTGCTAAATCCAATAATCCCGACGTCTTTGTGAGTGTCTCCACACCATATAGCACCTTAAATTATATTACAGTGTCTTCAAATGAACCTGTCCGTAGCTAACCGCCAGGCCGACTGGGATAGTTTTGTTTTCTTTCCCCGAATCGTTCCTTTTGCCTGTTACTTTCCTAGCTTCCTCTAGTATTTCCTCCGTGATTGATCCTTCTGCAACATTTGCAATGGCCATCCAGGTATCTCCCAACCTGGAGAACTTTGAACTGACCGCGAATATCCAGCAAACTACAAAAAATGTAACTACATGATAGGCGAGAACAACCATAACGATGGTAAATCCCACTGGAAGAGTGGTGCGAGTAGTCCCAAAAGGTCCACCCGGATGAAGGACCACCACATACGGCACGGCATCAATCTCCGTGAATGAGTCATACTGGGGAAGCTGATCATAATATGCAACCGCAGCTAGAGAGAAAAGAATCATCTGCAATGCATCAGCAACAGTTCCATTGCCAAGTACCATTTTCTCGAACAGATCTATAATCCACCGTTTTGCTTGAACTTGCGGCCATGAAGTATAGTCTTGGATGAAGCCGTAAGCCAATTCGTCCAGAATCACACTGTAGTTCCCATACGGGTAGGAGCCGTCAGGCCGCTGTAGATGTAGATTGTCCATGATATATGGTCGAGATGTGTCATGTATGCCGCCGACTTTTGTGTTTGGCTTTGGGCCGTCGGTTCCCGCATCGCCATTTTCGAAGGCGGCCCATGTACTTTGTGGGGGTTTTAAATGCAGCACCCCGCGTTCTTCGAGCGATAGATTGTTTTTCGGCCCTGGCAATAACTGATTCCACACAGAGGTCCAGTTAAAACCGGCGTTTTGGGGACTCCATGAAAGCTGAGGTTCGGTCCGATTTGAGCTGCTGGTCATCTCAACTTCGCGCAAGACCGTATCGAGAGCGGTAAAGCAGAGAGTTGCCGTGACATTATGCTCATGATCAGGTCGTGGGAGGGTAACAGATACCCATTCTCCGTTACTCACCGGTACATCAGAATTCCCCTCAGCCATAATTAGGTATGCCGCGCCCGAGGCATCTTGCAAAGGCGCCGGTGGGAAGATACGAAACTCGCTTACAATGCCGCCGGGGTATAAATCCTTTGGATTAGGCGGGCTAGCAGGGTATCGGGCTCTTATGTTGTGCAATTCGCAAATCGAGAATTTCCCTTGTTCCCGAGAAATCCAAGCAAAGGGGCAGTCAAAGGCAACTGGACCATCCGTTGTCGCGTTAAATCTGGGTGTATCGAATGATGGGGAAACCTTGCCTGAGAATGCAGGCTGCTGTGTTACACTCCATCCTCCATCCGGGTCCGTCGTATATATAACCAAGTCGGTCAAGTTGGGCCGTTGGCATGTAACACGAGTGTCAATTAAGAATGCCTTTCCTTTGTAATTGTACAGGTTTTGACGAGTCTCTGCTGCCGCGAAAGGAAGTAGTGCCCGGATGTTCATTCCTGTATCCACAACACCTTCAAGTTCGAATGGCGCCCCGGTAATTTCACCAAATGCAGGCCAAGATGCGGGCGTGTTACCGCCCCAGATAACTTGCGAGTCCGCAGGCGGGTCGTACGCATAAAAATCACCGTCCCAGTACCAATCGATAGTTAAGTTGAGATGTTTAGACACACCGGGTACAGGCCCGTTTCTAAGATCGGAGAGGAGTGCCGTAGAAGAAAACTGTACCAAAGTAGCAGTTGCTAAAAGCGAAAGTATCGGGGAAATAGTCCTAAAAATGACACCTGACGGCCCAAACCGTAACAAAGGCCAACAGACATCACGTAAAGTCGAGGTGAGTTGCCCTCCATTGACACTCATAAGAGACACATGGGCCAAATTTTCGAGCGGGACTTCAAATCGCTCCAGCGCCACTGCGGCAAGCATAGCGAGTGCGAGTGCAGATTGTGTCACAACTGCCCATCTAAGGGCAGTGGATGTTAAAGAGATAGACCGGGTCGCCCATTCGTTAATCATAACGCTCTTCCACGTTGCATTGTCGACATTGCTATACCACAGCCAAGTAAGGAAGCCTACACATGCTATGAGCACGGCAAAACTGGCTGCTATAGTGAGTGCTGTGAGAGTTCCTACTCGTTGGAGGAGCGAAACTTTTGCGTCGGGCGCATGGGAAATATCAGATACAACAGCAGGCGTCTCGAATTCGTGACCCTTTCCGGTCTCCATTTCTTGCACTTTTGAAGAAACCCTCTGAGCAACAGCCGTTAAATAGCTCTCGCTTTTCCAAGATTTTATCGAGTGGTATTAAAAAGATTTTATTAACGAGAGGGAAATAGTAAACCACAAAAAAACTCAGATGGTAGTAATTCTAAGGGCTAGAGAGCAGCGGACAACCATATATAGTATTTCGTACTCCGCCTTAGATTCAAGTATGTTCATGCTTCTCTATTAATCCAGCCGCAGTACTCCGCCGCGTATAACACACTTGGAAGTTCTTGATATAATAATGCTTTTATAATATAGGTAGTTGTGGGTCTTTATGGAACGCTCGTAGTGGTCTTACAGATCATTGTATCAAGGACTCGGCAAAAACGTGCCAAACTATTGGCTAAGAATTCGGTTTCTGAAACGTGCTCCAGTAAATATTTTAGCAGGAAAAATGGGTGCGGGGCTGTCCGGCATGGCATCTTATCGTTGTCAATTTATTGGCTATGTAATGTGAACTTTTGCAAGCCCATTTGTTTTGCACTCACATCAAGGATATGCAAGGCGTCTGCGCGCCATGGAATTTTCCGGGGTAAACGCAGATGGTGCCACAACAAAACGGACACATGACTAACGGCTTATCTGCACAACAAAGTAAAGCAGACGAGAATGAACACATCATGGGCGTATGTTATCGCACTATGAATCGACTTTTATATGGAAGAATGCAGTATATAACCTATACCAGTTGTATAAGGAATTTTTCTGTATAAGTGAGAGATCTCATCTAGATTAGATCTGATAGTTGGTATGGCCAGTGGGCAACGTTATTGGTTTGGTTAGACCATTCATGCCGTTACAAATCGAGTTCAACATGTCGGTTTAACCGCTCTGTGCATAACACAGTTCTTTTTTCCATACGGGTCAGCCGAGGTTTACTTTAGTGACTAATATTCTTATCCAATCTCAGGCTAGATTATCTAATATGTAAGCGTAATCTCTGTATGTGAAGCTTAACTCTAACCTCCTCCCTCCGAGGAACCCTCAGTGATAGCTATTACGCTTAGTAATTTCATATATTTGAGAAATCACTTATGTTTGTAAGCTTGGTACATATTCTAAACATACAGCTCGGCTTAGCCTCAAACCCAATAAGCTCCAACGATGTAGTACCACCACGTTCCGAAAGCATACATACATAAAGACTGCTATTAGCTTCCATAAATCAATCGCTTTACATTGTCATCATCATCACCACTCGACAGTTGTAATTGCATTCCCAAGTCGTCAGTTCTCGCAAAAGAATAATCATTCCAAGGCCTGCTGAATAAAATTCTATAATTTTGAATATTCCATACCAGATATTTTACAACCAATTGGCAAGATATTCACAATAGCCTTTACATTTACGCACAACACTGGAGGGATAGTCCTCGACAAAAGGCATACGGCTCTTGTGCTTGCCGATATTCAAAATGAGTTTTTATCAGAGAAAGGGAGTTATTACCACTTGATTGCGGACAAGTTGAAGGAATTGGACGTCGTGGGCAACATTGAGAGACTTCTCAAGGTCGCCAAGGAGAATGAATTTTATGTTATTCACTCGCCACACTACTACTACCCCTCTGACCTACAATGGGTTGCGTCATTAAACCCGATTTCAGAATACCTTGTCGGGCTTCCTCAGGGCTTTGTTGGTCGGAAGGACCCTGTTGACCTGGAAGGGTTTATTGGTTCCGGCGCAGACTACCCGGAGCACCTTAAAAAGTACCTTCAAGATGGCAAGACTAGTAACACATCTCCTCATAAGGGTCTTTCTTGCCTTTCCAACGATTTGATCAAGCAACTGCGTCAACGACGCGTCGAGAAGGTCATTATGGCTGGTCCGGTCGGAAACTTGTGCTTGGAGAACCACATGCGTGATCTTATCGAAGCAGGATTTGAGGTTGCTATGGTCCGCGACGCGATTGCTGCTGGGCGCAACGAGGAGGGAGACGCCTACGCCGCTGCTATGGTTAACTTCCGATATATCGCTCGCGCTTTGTGGACAACCGAGGAGGCGGCTCAGAAGATGGAGGCGGTTATTTGAGCACTAGAGCTCTACTGCAAGCCAGAAGGTCGCCCTCAATCCGGGTGATTGATTTCAGTGGGCTGAAGTTTGGAGCTGCTTGAAATCTCAAAAACCAAGACGTGTTTTCCAGCAATACGGTTTTGCGCCAAGAAATAATTCGCTGCCGTGCTTCAGACTACAGATAAATCTAGTTTCTAGTTCCTTACAAATATGTTGCATTTTTATAATTGTTTCGCTCCGTTTTTCTTCAATCATGCTCTCAAAAATATATGGATACGTGCTGCCCCAAATCAGAAATTGAGACGGAAAGTGCTATTCGGCAATTTTACTTCTACTCCTCTAGTTTTTCCGATTCGAACAATGATTTTTGCAGCCGTGACGACGTGAACGTGGTACAGGCAGGTTGGTGTTGTGCAACAGCCCTGACAAAAATCGACTGGGCAATTTTGAGCACAACAAAGCAGTGTCTCCAAAGAGACCCTAAAGCAAACATGCTGTACACCTCAATGTTACTTAGCCCTATGGTGTTCATCGCAGTGACACTATCCATTTAGGACATACTGCCCTGGCTATCCTGGCATTTCGTCTTTGAGATCCAGGTCCACGAGTACACAGACCATATACCCAGACTGTTAGCTATTACAGAGATGTTAAGCCTGATCCCGTGTTGGCTTGCACCCTTTGATCGCAGACTCTCAGTGAAACAGCCAAAATGCTAATGCAGTAACTAATTTACTCTGCGGATGTCAATGTGGTACCCGCGTCTGTCACAAATATTGATTTATTTCAATGCCGAACCATCCCAACCACCTTGGTTCCACCACCGGCCTTGATTGAAGCCAAACAGAAAATTTGTTATGCATCGATGCCTACCACTACTGCCATCACTATTATCCTGGAATAAAAAGCAATAGCTACCTACAAAGCAATACATCATAATCCTTTGCCTTTAAAAGTACTATCGTTATAATTTACAATAGGGCTTTAGTAGGAGAGTAAGGGCGATCCCTATGGCTCTACTACCAAGTTCTATTGCAAGATTTTATTAAATTTCCCGGCTAGCAGAAGTTGTAGAGCTATTTTAGATAGGGGTGGCCCGCGAGAAACTCGAAACTTACTAGCTAGCTACAACTCCGGTAACCATACTTACAACCGACCAGTTAGCAAAATCGTCTTTTATAAATTTTGTTGTTGGCTGTAGGGCTTTAAATGCTGTCTGCGAGGTTCTGCTCCTGAATTCGATTCTAATGAGAGTTGCAAATCGCAAACTCAGTGAGATTGGAGATGCGGAATAACTCACAAGAATTTAAGACTAGCTACAACTCTAGTAGCCACACCCAGCCAATAACTCAGTAGAATCGAACGCCTTAAGTTCTTCTGACTGTAGTGATGCCGCTCGATAATAAATCTATGATTTGAAAGAGCTTGTAACCCGTGGAGTTGTAGAATTGCGTTTTTAAGTGATATGCAGTTAACAACCTCTTTCATAAGCAGTAAAATTTTTGACTAGCAACGGAGTCTGCTTCCGTCAATACTCGTGATAGAACATATGATAGTTACTAACCCATGATACTATATGATGGCTATAGGCCTAAAATATTAAGCAGTTGCTTTTATAACCCAAAATAAGGATAATACTTTCTAAATTTTGGCTACTTAAAGAGAAAATAACACTAATACACCGTGGCTAAGTAACGTACGGTGACAAAGGTCCTAGATTAGAGAGGTCAAAGCGTTTGCATGTATATTAATAGTTTGATTTTACCGCGAAGATTTTAGAGCAGAAAGAGATATCGCGCGATTCCGAGATCTCAGATCACGTGATCACCTTGACTTTTTCGATTAAAGAAACGTTCACCCGGATGCCTATAAATATGTTTTTCATGCAGTCACATGGTGCTTAAACGCGGAGATCTTGCGACCTTACGAGGAGGATACTTCGTAACGTCTCGATTGCCAACTACAAAAAAATATCATCATTTTCCTGCTACTTTTTGATTGAATTCTGCCAACTTCGCAATGTTGATGAACTCCATTCGTCTTCATCATTAATTATTCACCGATCCACTGCCTGTAACGCACAACAAAAACCTCAATAAAGCAGTTGTGTTGACCTTGTTATATAACGTGAAAACAACTGTTGCTGTATATACTTGATTGATTAGCTTATTTCCTATCAGCGAGAACCGCATTGGTCTCTTTTTATATCCATCCGTGTACAAGATCTATTGTGAAGGGATTTTTCCACAGAGATTTCATGGTCATAAGCTCTTCCCAATCGTGGTTTCGCTCCAGATACGGCCATTATTAGTTCCAGAGTCACTTGAACCATATATGGTCAGCCACCTTTGGTGCCATTGTGGCTAATAATACTTTGACAACAACTGACTGCCCCATTCTTGGGTTGACCGCCGCAGCTCCACATCAGCTGCAACTAATCCAACTCGAGGTCTTGTACGTTACGCGGATTATACTTGGCACTGATTCCGAGGTAGGATAGACTTATTAATACCAGCGGGGAGAGCCGCTACTTATACATGTATATATACGCTCGGCTAAAGAATCACTGATTCCCTTGAACTTTGCGCAAGTATTTATCTACTAGAATACCTCCCATATCCTTATTGTTGTGCCTTTCTCCCTCTACAAGCTTTCATAGAGCTTTGTAATTTAATGGGCTTTGTTTTAGATTAGAGGATGCGTAGTCCTGTAAAACGGCTGCAAGCAAAAAAAAAACCACCAACACACTAGACATTTGTTCCCATTATATATTTACGACGATTACGTAGTATTTAGTCTCGGTCATCAGGAAACACGGAGTTCAAAATATTTTGGCCATTAGTGGTTATAATAGGAGAATTAAAATATGTCAATTGTATTTTGGCTCTATGTATCTTTGTCTAGCTATTCGTCCTCTCCGCGCGCATCGGCCCCCACAATCGATCTCCTATGCGCACCCAATAGTCGGAACGTGGAATATAAGATAAAATTGACTTTTATAATGTTTGGCTAGCGATGGTGGATGAGTGATGAAGAAAGAACGACAGCTCGCCATGTAACCGTGAATTGTATGTGCAAAAGTAATATCCAACCTCGAAATCTACCCACCGACCGATAGGCCCCAATAGCCCTGCAATGTTTGTCCACACATCCTCCTCCAACTCCTGTTGTCGACTCAACATTCACTAGGGTACAAATATTATTATCGAGTTCTCAGGCATAGTAACTTGGAGAAACGTACAGAAAAGATGGCTCGCTGTGCAGTTTAACAGCCTTGGCCAGTCGGGGCGCCAATGTAGCATCCGCTGACGTTGCAGTCCCACCAGTGGCACTGGCTGTCGATACAAATAACGCCGGCTGGACAACCTCGCTTCTCAAGGGTGAGGCCTTCGTCGGGGGTAGGAGCTGCCATTGCGGTAATGGAGAGGATAGCAACGATGGTTGTGCTGAGGAACTTCATTTTGATTGTTTGCTTGTAAAGATCTTTTGGTTAAGAAAACGACTGTTTGATTGTTCTAGGCTAGGCTGATTGAGTAAACTGCTGCTGTGATGTAAAGGGAATACCTCGAAGGGAGTAAATGGCCTCTTTATATACTCATTCGCTACCCGCCAAGAATTTAATTGTCAGCTAGTCACCCCTTCCTTGGTTTTGATATTTTGACATTTGATCATAGGTTTTCGCTCGTTGTACATTGACCCACCATCGGCCTCTATGTCAAGATCATACGGCTAACCACGCGTGCTTTGCGGAGAGAAAACCGAGAACCCACTGTCTGGGAGACAATTCTCTCCGTCGGAGTAGTTGGCAATCATCAGATTGTGGAGTTTAGTCTTAAGATCTTCCATCCGATATCCGGCCCCGCTAATACAGATTTCAGATTGGGAGTCGGTTGATATGAACCGGTTGCATTTACTACCCTAAATAGGCGCTATTCCCTAGTCAGTGGCCTAAGGTTCTCTGGAGAACCATAAGTCCCAAAAAGGCCAGACTGACTGGTGAAAGTATTTTCTCGGAACATGGAGGCTGCGTAAATCCCGGTTGGTATTTCATTACTCATCGCTTAGAAATAGATAATCCATACAAAGAAGACATCTTCTTCGTAAAGTAGAACAAAACTCGTATATTTTTTTAGTTCATTTCACCGTAGTTGCTTTTCATATAGCATTAGGAGTTATCTATTTGAAAACCCGTATTTGAGCGCATATTGAACAATTAATTTTAGGCTGCTTGTATTATATTTAAGGTTAGGCCACGGCCCGCTGGGAGAGAAGCGAATGAAGGAGCAACCGATGCAAAAGGATAAATATGCATAGAGAGTAGACAAATACTCCAGCCAATAGGTAGGTCGGCCAACACGGGAAACGTCACAGTTTCACCAAAAACAATAGGAGACATATAACGAAATACGGTGTTGTATTGTTATGAAATATAATACCATATACTTGTGCACGTATGTTGCCTAACACGGTACAGGATACGAACTACGAAGAGTATCCGACTAGAGGAGACGAATAAACCGTACAATATGCGATTAGCAAAACTGAGTGTCAAGACTCGTTGGTCTCGTTAAAAACCAGACAACACAGTGCGAGGCGCAGTGGGGAGACTCGTCGTATATGTAATACTTTCCCATGAAATGCACGAAATGCGTTGTGAGACTCTGGAACAACAATTTTTATGGTTGGCCCAAAGTCAGGGCCGATCCCTTGTGCGATCACTCCACACCCTGGCCAAAAGGCTCCAGCGCTTCTCAGTATAGTATAGTCCTGCTGCAATCCCAGATCCGTATCGCTTTATTGTTGTTAGGGCAAACACTAGTTTATCAGTACATATCAACCAAAGTCAAAGTTTGTAAATGTGGAGCCGTTCAGTCCTAGTTGAGCTATTTAGAAGGTTGAATTTCCATTTTCGCGTCGGACGAGCTTAAATTTCGGGAACTATTTGATGTACGAGATGTGGATTAGATCCGCTTTTTTCAAGCTTGGTACGAGATTAAGCTTTCGTGGCGGTGTAAAAAGCGACCGGTTATTTAGGATCTTTTCGCACCCCTGGTAATTTCGTTCTTATCCGGTTAGACGATATTTCCTTGCATTTCGCTAGTTACGTCGAAAAGGCGATCAAAGCGTCTGCAAAGATGCTTGCCCTGGTCAATCATATCCCTATAGATTTTCCGCTTCCCCGCATTATAATTCCGAGCCACTTAAGGGGGATCCACGAAAGTTTCTACCACGTCCAAGTTCCTCGTATATTGCCGAAGAATTGAGGTTATGACCACCCCGAGTTAAAAGGCAAATCATTAGTTATTAAAATAACACACAATGGGGCAAAATACTTCGTGTTGGGGCTATACTCAGCGACCAGTATCGCAGCTACCCGCCTGTAGAAAATGAACGACTTTGGAGTATGCGTGAAGCCCCTTTCTTCGAATATTGCTACAGCGAATGTTACTAGAACTATCTAATAACGGCCGAAGCTATGGCGATAAATGAGCCCGGGCTTGGATGGGCCGTTACGACTGCTCCGGTCTTTGAACCACTCCAAAACGTTCCAGCTGTGGACAAGCGAGTTAATTCTAAACCGAGATATCAAAATGAAGTTATCATCGGCCATCATCTCCGCCCGATTATCGACTAGTTTCATGAAGACAGTTTTCTTTCTACAATCAAATTTTCACGGCAGGCGGCAAACCAATCAAGAAAAGCATGAGATATTTATAGATTGGAGCAATGGAAATTCAAATGCTTTCTCCCGACTCACCTGACTCAGTATCTTATGAACATAGTCAGATGTGTAATAAGTAGGCACATACTTGAAAGATGGTAGTATCGCATTGTCGGCTAGGGCGACGGAATAGTGTTGCTGCCTGAGCAGATCGACTCCCACAATTGTCAATAACACAGGGATAGTCTTTCGCTGGAATATGTTCCGCCGCTAACTGAGGTTTTTTTATACTCTGTCGTTTTTCAAAATGGCGAAAGCAATCGATCTTTGAACTCAGATCTTGTGTTTCACTAATACAATAGCAAATCATATATGGGTAATATGGAGTCAAAAGCAGGAATCGATGTTACAACGGGGCGGAGTATAAATTTCTCGGTGAAACTTCGGAACCTTTTCTTTCGGCAAATCTCTTCCTTAGTCGACCAGAAGGATACCCACGGGCAAGTTACTGTCAACGGGTTATGGATCCCGGATCCCGGTCCAATGGTGCTATGCGAGCCACCTCCTACCCCTTTTCCACCAGCTAGAGATCATCAGTTATCATAACCGTTACGGGCTGTAGGCATCTACAGATTCGTATATTACCTGTTGACATTATGGGAAAGGTCGGTTCGGTTGTTGATGAATCCTGGATGTATCTGCACATGTAGTTTAATATTTAATGTTTAGTCGATGGGTCAGGTCAAGAAAGATTGTGGCCAAAGGCAAGCCTGCTGCTTATTTCAGCAGCAACGCTAAGTTTAGGTTTGTAGGCCCTCAAGATGGCACTTGCTGGCTAGAGATCTTTTCGGTATACTTTTCGTTTAGATACTCCGCGATTGCTCAAGAATCGTGAACAAGTTGGATCAATCCTAAATCGGTTATTACTAGAATCAAGCCGGATAGCGAATCTTTGTGTAGCTTGCACGATGGAAAGTCGGATGTTAGCACATGTAAGGGATATTAAGCGCCCAAGGCAAGGACGCCTAGAGCCTGAGCTCGAGATTCTGTATCTGCTAGTCGATATTAATGGGCATAGGAAGGGATATCAAAATATTCTAGGGGAACCACAGAGCGAACAGTCCAGCCTATTTGAAACTTTAGTTTCCACAATGTATAACTCTTACTGACGAACTAATAAGGCGACCTACTTGAATATCTGAGAGGCAACCCAGCCAAAGAAGCCTTTCTGATTCTATGTCTGTTGAAAGCTTGGTATCCAGGGTTTAAGTGACAATTTTAATAAAGGAGCTAAACGTTTTTCGAACATATATATATATATATATATATTAATAGAAGTTATGGTTCACTTGATGAATGGCCGGCCTCATGTATTCAAATACGCGGAGAGCTCGAAGAGCGGTCAAGTCAAATATATCCTCTCATTTCACATTGAAATACCAAAAAAGCGACGACTACGTATTAGTAAGCTGCAGGGTGAAAGTGGGTTCGGTAGCAATACAAGGAGCCGGACAAGGTAAGATAGAATGTAGCTCCTCCTTTGCTAAAGTAGTGTCGCCAAGTCTAAACCAAGGCAGGCAAAATCGCGAGCTACTTTGATGCTAATTGTACCTGTCCTCTTGTAAAGATTGGAGACTGAGACTAAATTTTAGGCTGTGTTGTTCGTCCTCTGTAACATAAAGTGAGCGTTTGGTTGGTCTCGCGTTTGGTCGACAAGACATAAAGCTGGTTGATTGTCAAATATCCAACACTCATTCCTCGAAAAAGAAGCCAAGAAATTCTGAAAAGGGTTCATATCTCCCATTGCAAACCCTCCTCGTTTATCTGCTAGGCTGCCGGCTGCGATTCGGGAGTTTTGGACGTTCCACCCAACAAACACCCAGCCTAGAAGCATCACGCATCACGACGCCCCATGACTCCAAATTTCGAAAGGGACCATCTGAGCCAACGCAGGGAAAATGGAGCTCTCTAGCGAAATTTGACCTGAATCGCCTCAGCTAGCCCATGGCTGGAGGGGTTCCTTCACTGCCAGCTATATCGCATGCATCTCAGTTCTGCAGATATCTTTCGATATTGCATGATTGGCCACCATGCATAATCACAAGATTAAAGACAAAAATGGTGTTACGGGAACGAGTTCTGGGGGTCTATCAAAGTATCATCATTTAATAGTTTAAACCTCCTCTCGATGCATATACGGCTGGGGAAAACTCACAATATTTGGGATTGCTATAGCTAAATTAGATCAGAATACAATCTCCGCTAGCGATCACGGCAACGATTGTAGCCAGGTATCCAATAACGTAAATTCGAAAATCGCCACCAACTATCAGACCACCTACTAAGCTAAGTTGGCTGCTGATAGTATGCCTTATCGAAGTGGAGATTGCTCTCGAGAGGGGTTTCCTAAACCTCTTTGAGCTATATTGCATATATATCCTTTATATTGGTGGCTGGCCCTCCCGCCCGATAACTAAAATGGCGATCACGGAGTTCAGTGCCGACCGCACACCCTTCAATTGAAATGATTATTGAAATTTGCTAAGATATAACATGAGAATCTATATTGACAAGATAGCCCCATAAAATAGCAAGTTACCGTGACATTGCAGCGTTATACCTTCTCATCAAATCTTTCCTTTGATTTCCGTGGCCGCAGCATCCGTAACTCAAAACTCGAGGATTCTGTATTGAGCTTTAAAAACTGCTGCTATTGTGTTACCATCACTCTTGCTTTCAAACGGTGGCGTGAAGACAGTATCTCGTGACAAAGGCGCCACCCGTTTCGGAGTTAATTTCGCATAAAGGAGTAGCTGAACGCGGTCCGTAAATTGGATAATCCGAACATCCGATAAAACTTGTGAAGCGATAGCTGATAAGAAGGCTGAGCTGTAGTTGGGGTGGGGCATCGAAAGCGGAAAAGGCGGCGTCACACCCCTCATGCAAGGCCCCGACAATACTGCAAAGTTTTGGGCCTGCATACAAGTACGTTCGATTGCAATCTTCTAGAGTCCTATAGAGTGGTATGCTAGAATCACAAAGAATATGTTGCGTGAGTTGTTAACCCTGTTCGAATGACATCGCAATGCTATGTTGATAACAAAAATGTGAAAATGCGATAGATTTACACAACATTGACATAAACACCCAAGCGTTTGAGATGTTTGGGGTCGTTTGGTGCCTGAGTAAGCCTTTCATCCCATCAATATGAAATCAAGATCAAAATTATTCTGCTAACTAGCCTGTATCATAGGTTTCTCTGCATGACATGCCTGATTTAGGGTAGTCTCGCGTTCCGAAGCGAGAATGGATAAGATACCGTAGCTAGATAAAGGGAGGATTGAAAACGCCTCTATTGTGCGCCTCGATATTTCCACAGTGCACTTAAGCGCCAGGTGCTAAAAAGCAAGAAACTAATAAAACCCTGATTTTTTCCAAAATGGAAGAAGCCCCGGATCTCTGTTTACTTGCCTGCGGAATCCACGTTTCCCTTCTTCCCCGTCGCGTTCCGTCCCGTGTCAAGAACCCTGGCTGTTGCGCGCTCAGGAATAGCTGAGTTCCAGCTACTCCGAAGTGCGAAATTGCATGGCGGCGTTGCGGCGTTGCGGCGTTGCGGCGTTAAATTGTGGTGTGTTGTTGATACCTTTACACCTCCAACCACAGCTAGCCAGCTAGATCAGCTGCAGCCTTTGTGCGACAACTTGGAGAGACCAAGAATGTATTGAATTTTGATCGCATATAGACCCTTGATCCATCAAGGTCGCATCAGAGAAACTATCTATATAAGTCCCAAAATAGTCCGAGGACTTATACATCTCTTCTCAATATCATCCAAAGCAGTAGTTTCTCCAGTCTCAATCTAGCTATCAACCTATATGCAATAGAATCTGGATATCTGATATATACTTCTTCAAATTCTATCCGCTACCTCTCATATATATTTAAAATCTCCTCTTATAAGAACTATCATATAAATCTAGTGCGCTTTTACCAAGTATGTGTTCAAAGGGTACTTTCTATCTTGTATTTGCTATCCGCTTCATGTGCTAACAGGTATCGTTATTTTAGTTGGAACTATGTCTATGTGTACGACAGGCTACGGTGGAGGGGATTTGATTCTCTCAACAATTTCTTCCCTTATATGGGCATTCTTTGCTGGCACAATCACTTTGGTTACCTGGGGTGCAGTTGCCACTGGTGGCTACTATGGTTGGATCTACTACAACAAAGGCCGTAAGTAATGGTAATGTCATGATGAATAGGATATAGAAACTAATATTGGGCCTTCGTTTAGGCGAGATGTGGGATTGGTTCATCGCCCGTATTGAAGCTCTGGAGTCCGCTCTGGCTAAGGAGATTACTGAGCGTCAGCTCGCTGATACCGCCATCGGCAAGCTATTGTCAAAGGAGCACGATGAACGCACCGCGGCCGAAAAGATTATTTCTGACAACATTGCAAAAGAGACCGCCGCCAGGAACTTCGCGGACAAGACTATTAATGATAGCTTTGCCAGAGAACGAACCGTCGTTGCCCTCGCTCAGGAGAAGATCCGTGAGAGCCTTGCGAAGGAGACCGCTGCCCGTGAACTTGCTGATAAGGGATTCGAGAATCTCATTGATGAGGAGCATCTCAGCCACGAGGCTGCTGAGAAGCAGCTTCAGAACTTTATTGAGAATGAAAGGGAAAAGCGTGAAGCTGCTCAAAAACTCATCAGCGAAACTGTCAACCGTGAAAAGCAAGCCCGTCTCGCCGCCGACAAGACCATTCAGGAAAGCCTTAAGAAGGAAGCGGTAGCACGCACTGCTAGTGACTCGAATATTAACAGTCTCATTTCCAAGGAGCATGCTGAGCTAATCAAGGAGCAGACTGCTCGTGCTAATGCTGAGAAAGCTCTCAGGGAGCTTTTAGCAAAAGAAACACAAGACCGCGCCCAGGCTGATATCACTCAAAACGCCGAATTTCTCAAAGAACAGAATGCTCGTTTCGCTGCTGAAACCGCCATGAAGGCAATTCTTGAGAATGAACACAGAGATCGCTCCGCTGCAGATATCCTCCAAAACGAAACGCTCCTCAAGGAACAAACTCTCCGTGCAGCTGCCGAGAAGAACCTCAAGGAGCTCCTTGATAAGGAACAACAAGCTCGTGCTAACGCCGATATTACTCAGAGCACTGAATTCGCCAAAGAACAGGCCGCCCGTATCGCTGCGGAGAAGGCTATCAGCAATCTCCTCCAGAAGGTCAATCAGGAATCTGCAGAGCGTGTGGCATCCGACAAAGCTATGAATGATCTCGTTAACACAGAGCGAGCCGCCCGCCTCGCTGCTGACAGGGCT
This sequence comes from Dactylellina sp. 'tibetensis', assembly GCA_036971435.1. Taxonomy (NCBI): domain Eukaryota; kingdom Fungi; phylum Ascomycota; class Orbiliomycetes; order Orbiliales; family Orbiliaceae; genus Dactylellina; species Dactylellina sp. 'tibetensis'. Next base: position 837,382 of record JAKDFA010000018.1, on the reverse strand, counting down.
TATGACGAATTGCTCAAAAAGGAAAGCACTAGCCGTATCGACAATGATAAATCTATCAGGGAGTTGGTTCAGAAGGAGCGAGAGGATCGTGCCAGAGCTGATGGCACAATGGAATCTCTAATATCTGAGACCTCCTCTAGTCTTGAAACTGAGAAGTCGGAACGTGAAATTCTGACCCAAAAGTTCCAAGAGAGGATGAAAGAACAGGGGGCGCGACATGAAAAAGAACATGCGCGCCTCAGTTCAGAGACCAAGAAGCTCAGAGAGGCCGGTGATGCATTCATAGACAAGCAACGTACGACGGACCAAGAACAAGATGATAAGATAAATAAGAAGGACGATGAAATCACTACAATCAGGTTGAAGATAGCTGAGTTGATCGCAAAGATCGGTAAAGGAGCAATTACCAAGAACACTCAGCCTGTTCTTGTTAGCGCTCTCAAGGAATTGAGTCAATGCGAGAACAGATATTCATTCGTTCGAAACAAGGCTGGTAACGGCTGGGCCTGCGAAGGAGGCAGTCACAACATCTTGGATTCCGAGGTGGAGGCATATATTGCATCTCACCCCGAAGCGATTGCCCGTTGATTAACCGACCGAAGAGGAAAACAGAAAAGCTTGTGCGTAGCTATACATGAGTATTGTGGATACTTCATGCAAGAAAGAAATTCGGTATTTCTTTCGATACTTCTTTCGATATTTCTTTTGATTTTTCCGTCCTGATCTGATATCAAGCTTTCGTCTCTTTTGTTTGATACTGTAGTTTTTCTGATTTACTCTGTTTTCCTAGCCTTTCCTCCAGAGACGGTATAACGTATACTTCATACCCGGAAATTTGTATTAATACTTGAATTTGATGCTCATTAATTTAAATGATATTTCTCTATATTTCTTTTGACTTGTGTGCGGCCTACCGGATAATCTTTTGCGAAAGCGAGGCCTCTTTCCAACCTACCATACACAAAGAGTAGTTTCTAGATAGCAAGTTATAAGACTGCTTGAGTATGAAGCACGCTGGTTGCTATCCTGTGATTCGCCGGGACTGAAAACAATTCGACAAAAAACGGTCTCGAAACTGAGAGATATACAACCTTCAACAGACCGACAGAGTTATCATGAGCTAATTGATCCTATACTTACGTCAAAAAGAAGTCGGTGGAATGGTCTGAGGAGTTCGTATTTGAGATATCGAAAATTAATGCAATAATGTTAAGATACTTTGCTGTTGTTGCTACTTTAGTTTTCCGTGATCCCTCTCAACCCTCGTCTCAGAATCACCCCTTGGTAGCCCCTAATACGCATGCAAGATGACAGTTGTAAGCGAACATAAAAAATCCTACGAGAAACGCACAGGCTTGGTCAATATCGGACATTTCTAAGCATATTTCACCCCAAACTTTCATCCCGTTGCTTGCAATATAAAATGCAAACCATCGACCTTTCATATCCTCCATCATGGCAAAGACTATCTGACGACCAAAAAAAACCCTGTCGATACTCAACAATAAACAGCGAAATAGGGAGAGCGAATCGGCCTGTATTCATACGCTCGCGTATATACTCCTTATCCGCTAGCATCCCTTACATCCCATGGGCCCACGCCAACTTATCCTCCACATAGTGAGTCCAGTAGAGCTGGTTACCACTATACTGATCTAGGTAGATGTGCCAAAAATACAGCAGTAGGAAGATCAGAACGGCCATGCTGCTAATAGCGAATAGCCCAGAAGATAAATCGTAGATAATATCTGATCTGGCAGTCGGCCGTCTGTTTCTCTCAGATCATTTATCGGAGCTACTAACACAATCAAAAGCCGAATATTTCGCGGTAATGTGGGCAATATCTCTTTTCTCAATGTAGAAGACATCAATACTGAAACGGTAGCCATTTCTGAAAGCGAAAAGCACGCTTTTTAGGTATTTAGGGTTACCTGAGACCCGAAAAAGACGAAGTACTCGTAGGGGAGAAGATTCAAGTGAAAACATTATTGAATACAAAATGAAAGTATGAGAATATCGTTAAGAGGCCCCAAGGTATGAAAATTATATTGAATAGACTATCTGCAATGTGAAAAAATCTGTGAGCTCTGTATCTTGGATCTCAATACCGTCCCCAGATTCGCCCATAAAGAACTCGTGCTATTGTGCTCTCTAGTCTACATCAGGTAGCTATTCCACACTAATAGCAATTATAAATCAACTACAAGAAGAATAATTATATAAAAATATTTCAAAAATTAAAATTGCTCTAGTCTTCTAAGAGGGCCGCCACTCTCCGCAAAGAAGCTCCAGCCCCAAGTAACGAAATTGACACAAGTTGCAAAGTCTATAGGGTAAACACAGAGTAGGAAGTCAGGTCCATATATGCAGCGCTTTCGGTTCTACATCAACCTTCTGAAGGTGGTACCACGCGTTTTGTGCTAGGCAACTAATTGAGTATTGTCCATCTTTATATTCAGCCGACATACTCGGTAACGTGAAGAGACTAAGAGTAATTTTGCAAGTATGTTTCAGAAATATTACGCTTAAAACATCATTTTGAAGGTGCTAAGAAAGCTGTTCGCGATAGCTCATTCGCGGCTGCAGGCAATATGTTTCTCGGGCGCATTTGATCAAAATATTTACACGTTAACAATAAGATCTACATACCTTATAGGTACAATTTGCTCTAACAGCCTCGCCGCTAGCGGTCGCTGGCCTGCGCCAGCCCGTCAATGCTGCTCTATGAATTTTTCAGGCTAAATCCTACTGGTGATACGGTTATCTTAAATTTTATGTTTATTGCCACACAGCTTGGGCTTAGTTATTCGACTAAATCGTTTTTAGGATGAACTCTTCAGAGAGGCTTAGCTTAGACTAATATATTATGAACAAATTATCTATGCCTAAAACTAGTACTAGCAACTGGTAGAAACCGCTAGTGAATACTGATGAGATCCCCCACAGAACTAAACAACGGAACCTGCGGCATGCCTATTCCACAGGGGCTTTGACAGTGAACCTAGATCGCTTCCTAAGAGCCGCGCCATAATAGTACAAGGCAAATACACCAAGACAGCATCCAGCTGCCAATCCTCCAAGCAAACTGCAGCCTTTTCCGACGCCCAGTGTGTTAAATAACGGGTTTGCAAACAGAATAGCCCCAGCGGCGAATGCGCTTCGGGCAAAATCATTCCCTGCAAATAGTGACGCAGCATACTGTGGGTATATCATGGGAATATAAATAAAAAGACTCTGGAATAAGATGAAGACTCCAACAGTGTAAATACCAATTCCAATTGTCGGCACGATCCAGTGGATATCAGGGCGACCTGTCCATCCAAATATGAAAAGCCCAATGGGGGGCCCAAAGCAACCGAACATTGCAGGTATTAGGAGGTGTTCTGGATTTGAGAATCCGTTTTTTGCAACGTATGGGGTGAAATAGTATTTCAGATAGGCAAAGTAAGAGGGTATAGCTATTACTACGGCAACGGCAATGACGAGAAACACAAGACCCATTTGTCCAATGTTCATGCCATAGCCATCAATATATACGATTGGGAAGACTTCAAAGAAGGAATAGTATATCTAGAATCCTCTGTTAGCAAATCGTTTCATAAATACCAGGCTTGAATAGGACATACTCCGTAAACGATCATCACGTAGACTGTAGTGAAAAGGATTGCAGGATCGAGCGCGTTCAAGATCCATGGACGAACCAAAGCCTCGTATATTACAGACTTCGCCGTCAATCCTTGCTGGTCAAGTTCAGATTGAGATCTGTACATTGGATTCCCAGTGAGCTTACGTATCCGTTTCGCCCGCCGAAGGAGAATATTGCTGCCGCTAGTCTCTGGGAGGAGGAAAAACATCGACAAAAAAATAGGGCCGGCGAGCCACAGTATCTCCCAAAGAGACCATCTCCAACCTTCCGCGGGTACGCTGAATCCGGAGATGACAGGCCCAAGAGCAGGGCCAACAGTTGCAAAGCCTGCCCACCCGGTTAGAAAATACGAAAGATAAAGCAAATCCGTGACATCTCCTAATGAAGCACCCCCCGTAGCTAGACATGGTGAACCAAAGAAGCCTTGAAGAAATCGCAGGACGAGAAGGCCAGCTATATTGTCTGCTAAAGCAGTCGGCACAGATAATATGACGAATATTCCAAATGTAAACAGGTATGGCGGATTGCGGCCAATCACTGGGATTTCAGATAATGGAGACCATAGCAGAGGACCTGTTCCGTAACCTAAGACGTACAAGGAGAGACCAAGGAGAGCAACAGTGGTTGACACCCCAAATACCTCAACAACGGCAGGTATACTTGGTGTATAAATTGCCGAGCCCATGTAAACCGCAAGCGTGTACAAGCTGTATTGATATTAGTGTCTCTGTCCTTGAAAATATCATAGGTTTGGGTTAAAACTCACTATATTTGCAATACAACAATTGTTTTTTTCCCGGATCCCCAGTTCTTGGGGTTTTCTGGATCATCGGTTGTATACCAATCGACGAGGATATAGCCCTCTCTCGTCCTCGTGGGCGCGATTGGTTTCGATAAAGTTTTGTCCAGATTATTAGCAGTCTGTGCTCTTTCAAGATCATGAGCCGTATTGGCTCTTTGAATCGCGTTTTCATCTTCCTTGGGTATTGAAAGATTTGAGCCAGAACTTGGATCGAAGCCGCCGTTCTTCCCCTCGGAGGATGACGATGAGCTCCGGCGTGAAATGTCTTTCTCATCATTCGATGGACTTTGTGGTGAGGCCCTCTTTCCACTGGCGGCGTCCTTCGCTGCTTGTGTCATTCTTTGCATGTTTTCATTATAATAGCTTTCAGGTAACTCAAAGCCAGAATTCTCTTCAGGGTATCGAAAGACACGACCACTAGTGACCAACCTGGCCACATGGCCGAATCCAGAGTCCCTAAGAATATCGTGCATTTTGCGTGGTAATCTAGGATACCATGATTGTCGTCGTTAATGATATAAGAAAGTAATCTGAACAACAAACATATTTCAAAGTTTTCGAAAGAGGAAATGCTAGTAAGTATATATAGCGCTGGACTTTGGTCTCGCTATACTGTGTACTCTTGCTTCACACGGTGTAATAACACGTTGAACCCTTGCTTCCGGTGCACTGCCAATGTGAATAGTGTCATTCAAGCTCATTTCCTGGCCGCTGACCATGGTCTAGAAGGTTAATCAGTAGTCTTGCTTCTTCTACCACTAGCATATCCTCCTCTTCCCAGGCGATACTAAAGGCGCCGAGACTTTGAGACTCATCTGCAAAGCTTGCTGAGCCGCTCCGCTAGCTTCCGCTCATGTGAGATAATCATCTTTGGCCCATCCAAAGTGTAAATAGCGTTGTGAATTAATCGGCGTTGTGTATCAGCTTTGGCTTCCCGGATTTGGCCAGGTTGCAAACGTTGCGAACGGAGTTTATGCACGGATTACTAAGAAAACCCCGATCTGTTCACGAAAATGTAAAAACCTCGGCTGTTGCTTTAAGAGCGAAGGCCGATTGGGCTGCTCTTGATCTCGTAAGCACTAGATAGGAACAGAAAAATAGCGGTGAAAATGGCTGCCGGTTACCGGCAGTTCAATCTAACTGCCCTGGGGTTGTGCCCAATAAGCCTGAGCTCGCATAAACTTGTTTCGACAGCTTGCACTCTAGCGCTCTGGATTCAGATACAGTACTATCTCTAACGCCGCAGGTGACGTCTGCTACCGTCCTTTGTTAGCAAAATCCCTTCCACCTAATTACTCGTGCTCACTCGGGGAGATCTCATCTTTAGATCGGCCTATTATTCAGATAATAGTCGTGGTCTCGGAAACCAAAAAATTTCCGACGCGGAAAATCGCGGAGCAGATCTATGCCGGTCTCCTCCTCAACCGTCAACGACCTGATACATGTCCGAAAAATCTTTTCTGAGAATTAATGTTGCCCGCGTCCGAATGGTCTATATTGGCAACACGGCAAAAACTTCGAACAACACAATATTTCACGGAATCATGTGCGCATGGAGCATGTAAGATCAGCGTGACGAATGAGCCTGTTTCTCAACAAAGTTTGGATTCCCATTTTTGATTGCTTTTTTGGGCGAGTTTGATGTAACGTGTTCGTACATAGAGCGATAGTCCCCGAACAGTAGTTTACCCTTATATGGGTTATTGCCTTGTTCCTATTGTCTAAATAGAATCATGTCATTTTCAGGTAACTTTACATCGATTGTGATCCATTAGAGTTAATCGAATAGTACATGCACAGCCTATCGTCACATTGTATTTGAGCCCCACTCTATATTCTTCCTTCACAGGTCTACTCTACCTGCTTATCCATCCAGATGCTGAAGTGGTAGCCGAACCCGGATCTCTATTGTATCCACTGAGGCGCCCAGCTCATGACCGCCAACGTTTGTTTTGAAAGCGGCATAGTGGTGAAATAACTCGAATGATGGATATTTTAGTATATTCTTAATAAGATTCTAGTATATATAGTGTCTTTGCGTTTGATTGTGTTAGTGATGAACCGGTGAGGCGCGGGGTGGCCCGTTTTTTAGACCCGCGTTGGCTGCCAACAATCTTTATAGGGTGTTGTTGTGGAAATAAATGCTCGCGTAGACATTTAGCAACCTCGAAAAAGCACGGGAATGCATTTATATCGTTGCACATTGCATAATCACCTTCGTATTCATCATGCATATAAGTCTTTCGCGACTTAGTATTCCAATACACACATCGGTTCTCGCCTCCTTTGATTCTCCACGCATCTATCACTAGCAAATTTGCGAAACCTCAAAAACGTATGATGCTCAATCCCCAACTCCGACCTGGACTTCAGGATCCCACCCATGTAATTTTTTCCCCAGTAGCGAGTCGTACTATGGATATAGCGTTGCTATGGCCATGGCGCAAATTTTTTGGTCTGAGGCGTACTACAGCAGCATCAAATACATGTATAATTCATTCTTGTGCCGAGGGAACACCCTCGTCCGCCTAAAAATTACTATCGTGGCGGTAAATATTGGTTAACAATCGATAAATACCGAAAATAATGCTCTGTACTGTCAAAATAAAAACAATCTGTCTTTAAAGATCTTAATTATCCTACACTCAGAGCATAATATTCTTGCACACTACATTTTTATTCCCACCAACATGTTTGCTCCAAGGAGCACTCCTAGATCTTGCAACAAAAGTTCTTCTTTAAAGGCCTTGAATATTATGCCATTCAACAGTCGCCACGAATAAATCTATCCCATTAGCAAGTTTGATAGTCCCACACGATTCGACGAAAGGGTTTTATTCTATACGAACCAAAATAACTATCGTCACTACCATCAGAGGTTTACTAACCCTATAAGCCGGGATTGCCTGTCGGATCCGGTAAATCCATAGATCACGACGCGACGGGGATCACAAATAATGCATATTGTCATCTCGAAGACAACGCAAAAATCTTTCATCATAGCCAAAGGAAAAATAATCATGATCACAAAATACATTATTTCTTATAGGTTACAAGATAGGGTTGTTTATGGTTCTTCACGTGAAGTATAAAATATATCCTTATCCTAGTTATAATGTTTATAAAGTTGGTTGCTTAATCGGCAAAAGAAAAGTTTGGATAAAAGGCTTGGTCATTTGGGCTATAACTATAACACAAACTGGTCTCTATAGATATCATTAGCCCGTCAAGCAGACAGTAGCTTCTGTGGGGTATCTTGGTTACTTTTTTGTACTTAGAGATCTTGATTTGCGGCTCTATAACTCTAGGTTTTATAATAGCCTATATACTTTTCTTCTCCTTGGTTCCACTTGAGTCCATGTCAGGCTGGTCTCATTCGCCACTCATTCTACCTGATTATCTATACTCTTCCAATCGGTTTCAAAATTCTACATGTTATCGGTCTTAACAGGCTCTAAACCCGTTGATTCCGTGGACTTCAGCAGCCATTTCTATATATCTCTAGATCTAAAGACATTCAATTTTATCATATATTGCATTATGCATAGAGCAGTAGAGAAATCTTTGAACTTTCCTTCAATCCCTTACTACTTTGGTATCTATTTTCTTTTTCATCTTATACCACATTAGGAGCCGTATACATATATTTAAACTTTTTCTACTTATTAATGATATAGATAGCTTATCATTGGGCTAACTCCCCAGAGTTTGTATTCGCACGGTCTTTACGAGTAGAACGCTTCGCTTTACCAACCAACGATGGTACTACTTGCTGATGTTACGACTCTAAGGCATTGCGCAAAATATGCGTTTGCTGTTACACACGAAATGCCGGATACGCAAGAGGTGGGGCCCTACATATTTGGTTATTAGCTATTTATCAATTTCGGATAAACTCCAAAGACAGTACAGGAAGGACAAATGTACGCACAATCCAACCAATACCACCGCATTGTCCGAAAATACGCTGTAAACTCGAAGTGGTAGTTGTCTGAAAGGTGGTCGTTGGTGGTGTAGTTGTCGTGCTCTTTGTAGTCGTTGGTGGTGTCGTCGTCGTTTTAGTAGCAGTCGTCGTGATCGTTTTCGTGGTTGTAGTTTTCGACGATTTTGAAGTATGTTCAGAAATGGTAGTGTGCACCGCCGTAGTATACGCTGAAACCAAAGTAGTCGGAATGCTTGAGAGAGTAATAGGTGTTGGGGTTACGCTAAGTGGAAGGCATTGCCAGTAGAAGGAATTTGCATGGAGACAGTATGAGCCCTCTTCACAGATAGTTTTGGTGAAAGGTGTTGGTATAGCAGCCAACCCTCCGCACTATATGACTCGTATATAGGATATTAGCATCGTTACACCCATCTTTGAACGTAGGACTGAATTAAAAGCCACAGAAATCTACCATTCCAAAGACAGTTTGGACATCAGAGGGAAGCGACTTGGTTGTCGTCGACTGAGCGAGGACAGCTAATGATATTATGCCAACAAAAATTGTGCGTATGGGTGCCATTGCGAATTATTTGAGAGAATCGAGAATCTTGTGTTGTTTGATGGATCTTTAACGCAGCCACAATTAGTGCAACTTTAAGACTAATGAAGAGCCTTATGTGCCTGTCAAACATCTGACTCTTGAACACTTACTCTTAAATAAGTATTCTTTTACTAATTCTATATATGATTTAAGGCCATCAAAGATCAACAAGCTCTTCGTTGGATTGCGTTGTATTTCGGAACTGGGCCTTTGTGTAACCGACCACGGCTAAATTGAAATCTTGTTCTGTCATCGAGACAAGTCTGCTGCTCGCCTTATGAAACCAAATCCTGCCAAAAAAAGGTCATAAGTGCATTCTGATAAGTAACGGCAAACTCCTTTGCATGATTGGTATTCCTTAAAATGGCCTACTCATATATAAATTCTTGCATGGGTGAACTACACACTTAGCTTCAGCTGATCAATTTACCTTTCAAACTATCTCGCAAGTGAGATCATGCAGATGTCTCCCCGCTTTCTGAGGCATTTAACCTAACGCGGCCCAGTAAATTATCTGGAATGTAAGCATCCGACCAGATAATCCTCGACAATATCAACCTATGAGCCGAGCGTGAGTTTTTGGCTCAGCATTTCATAAGTAATTCAAGGACTGAAGAAGCCCGATCAAGCATGAATGTTTTTTCTGAAGCTTTTTCATGAGGCCTGCTGCTGAATTATATCAGTAGCGAAAAGAGGACATTTCAACCCGATCACCTATCTTTCAATACCTGATAGGCCCCAAACACCTTTCTAAGAGAATAGATATTTTATTGCAGAGTGGTAAAATAGTTAGCACTAAGGGTCCATGACCTTTCTCCGTTAAACATCTACTAGCTTAAGAAAAATATAATATTCAAAACCAGATTAGTCAGGTAGCTTGGGGTAAGTATTGTGTAACGCAGCACCCGAAGCTACCATGTTTTGATTGACTAGCATCTGCTGGAAACACGAGGATGTGGCCCACTTGGCTGTCCCGTGAATCTGACGCTGGTTTTTTCCCGGCTTCAGGTCCAAAAAAGGACTGACATATGGTTTACGAGCCAGCCCACCTGGCAAAGCACATTTTTATTGCAAAGTTCCCATCGAAATGGTAGCCGTTACTCCAAGATCTCCAGTTTCTGTTATACATCATCTCAGATTAATACATTTGCAAATTTTTTTCGGATCTACTAGAATATCCTTCGAGAAATCTCCCTTGGCTGATAAGACCAGCTGGTAAACCTTCATAGTTAACGCTAGACTAGACTTTGGTTCGGTTTAATTGCGGGTTGTGAAACAAAAAACGCGCATGTTGCATATTCTGTGTTGAGAGGACGCTCTTTGATTGTCATGTATTCGATTTGCGTTGCCTGGTTTTCGAATGGTTTCCGCTCCACGGCTGGTCTCGCAACGTTGCTAGACTTCCACTGCTAACTAGCTTTGGTCTCGCACTGTGTTGTCTGGTTTTTACGAGACCAGCCAGCTTCGAACCCAGCGGTCTACAGCCAGCTATTAAACGCCATCATCCCCTTCCTTCTAAAGCTCTATTATTCGTTATTTTGCTATCCTACAGGCCAACGGCTTAAACCCCTTTAACCGGAAATACGGCCAACGCAACATCACCAACCACCTGCTCGGAAGAGGCCCGAAACTGCACTGCCAGTGATTAAAGCACTCCGCGGCAGGAGACGATATTTGAACCCTGTTTATTCACACCTACTGAAACAACAGGAGCACCCACGAAAACCAGGCTACCGAAGTATGGCGGTCCTGCGGGGTCGGACGACGGCGCGCGATTTTGAGGGTCTCAATCGCGCTGTTGATGATGGGAAGGAATTTTTCGCGAGTTTGAAAGTTCCATTTCTGTAGATGGAAGAAAAAAATATATTGGATTCTTAGGGAGAGACCATTCTCAAGCAGATAAATGATACCGAAAATACGAAGATAACCGCGACAGCGGTTCTAGCCTTTGTTGGTGACAGTGGAGTTGGTATTTTCTCAACACAAGAAGGGTTTTCGAGACTAGGTATTTTCGGGTTTCAAGCGTTATGAGTGCCACGGTGTTACTGACGGCTTTACAGGCAAATCAAAATTGTTAACAGCGATTCTTAAAGAACCAAACTCTTGCCTTCGGTATGAAGACTCTTTATCCTCCAACAGTGTTATCACAAGCCCTCACACACTAGTAGTCCGGCTTCCATGCCTACACATCTTTCCCAATTGAAATTAGCCATAGTGTAAATGGAACGCCAAAGTATCGGGCTAAAGCCCATTTTTTGAGCAAAGAAGAACTTGAAGCTGAAATCAAATCCCTTTGGTACGAATCTCCGACCGAGCAAGCAATCGTAGAAGATTCAGAAGCGGTTATATCTCTTCGTCTTACTCTACACGACCGGGAACATAATAGCTCACACGCTCGTATTTCGCTTGCAAAATTGCGAACGCTATTCCCAACTGTTGAATAAGTAACTCTTACACAGCTGTCACAGCTTGTAAACGAGCTTTACCAAAATGAAGACTATCTAATCAAGGGCACACAGGTCATTGAGAGTGACTTCAAGCCTGATCTAGTTAGATATATACGATCACTCAATTCCTCCCAATTAATGACCACATGAGACAACAACTATGGCCACTCATCCAAGTCTTGAGTTAAGATAGCCAAACAAAAATTTCAAGATAGTTACCAACGGTGGGTAGAATAAACGTGGCATCGGAAGTTCTTAACACGTATGCTATACTTGTGGATCTTCCTGGGCTTAGGGGCTATATCTCGAAAGCAGACGAAATCGTGGTTGTCACGAGGCTTACAAGGGCTGCTACTGACGAGACGACTGGTGAGCTCTCTAGGCTTGGATACACTAAAAATCTGAAAAGCGACAGTCGGAATGTATATCCATCTTATTTAACCTTTAATATTCTAGAGCTGATAGGGGATAGGAGAGATGAACTCTGCACAGAAACAAGAAACAAATATGCACGCGAGTTGATTATAACTATATGCCAGAATGATCTCGGGCGAGATGTAGCCATTGAATGTTTCATAAAATTTGCAAGAGACTATTTAGATAAAGTACCCTGGAGTTCTGAGGACGTGGAACTTAGGCAGACTCAGATCCCAAATATTCAGGACTACTGCGCTAGAGCGCCGCTAAGTCAAACTTTGGCACTAGTAAAGCAGTTCCATCTAAATCTTTGGAACATCCACAGCTCTGCAAGAAACTATGCCGCTGACACCTCGACTGGCATGAGTAAGGAAGCAAGGAGAGGATTAAAGGGAGACATCACAGCGGGGTTAGTAGATTTCAATTCTATATGTTCTACTTCGCACTAACTGACTAATGCTTGGCTGATGTTTTCGTACAGAAACTTATCACGGAGTACCTTATTTTTGAAAAGAATTTGAAGAACGAAGCTCGAATTTTCTTGCTGCTCTTAGGTAAGAAAGACGCACCTAACTGGTCAAAGTTTATGTTCTAAGCCACTTCAGACTCAACATATAAAAAGAGCGAAACGCAATGTCTCCTACTTCACGATTGTTTAGTTCGGGTAACCATGTGAAGACTTTATCTATTGAAAGGCGATGCGCTGATACTGTGATACAAAAGAATCGGTACCATAAGAAATCCGTTACAGTATTATCTTTAATTTCCATATCTGATCTTCTCACCGGCGTTTAAATCTGCGTATGCGAACGGCGGGAACTCCGATAATGGAAAACTAAAAAATCTCAACGACTAGTTGCTTGGTTCAATGGTGGCTGACTTAGAGGTGTCTTGGAATGCGTTCGTTACTCGCATCGAAGAACATTTGCAGGGTTGGAATACAAACGTTGTTCAAGCCTGCAAAGACTTTGAAATTCTATGGAAAAGCAGGTCATAACTATTCCTTGGCATTTCCAAGCTAGTTGTAACAGTTTCTAGACTGTATAGACAAGCGTTTACGAGATAGCTCAAAGGGCCAAGCAAGCGTACAGAGAGCTGTGGAGGATTCTATTGCTCCAAATATAAAATCCGCTCAAATATTTGCAACAAACTTTTGTAAAAAGCTTGCCGAGGATCAAAGGTAGTAAAACTCCTTATTGCAGGTGAACTCTTTGTTAATGTACCGTAGGCGAGCGAGGCGATTGTTTCTCTCCCCTGATCGACTAGGGGAGCTCCTTCGCCCTGGGTACGAGAGAGCACTTGAGGAGAAAGGTACGAGAGAATAAATCGCAATTGTGACCTTGGTAACTTGTTGACACTTAGATAGGAAACGCGGCTTTCATTCGTATGACAGACCAGTTACGTCGATTTATATGCGACGAAGATTTCTTTAAGGCCTTAGCCCCCGATGTCGAAAACGAAGTTTATAGTCTTCAGCGAAATTTTAACCAACTGTGTAAAGGTGGAATGAAACTATAGTTAAAGACATAGGAGCGAATATCGAGAGATTACACAGAGACACAGAAGGTATTAGTAGAGAGAAATTAGAAGAAGAAAAAGGCTATTATTGATAGATTTGATAAAGATCAGCACATAATCGGAATACCGATTGAGGAGAATGCTTTGATATGGGCGTCCAGGCGACACTCGGGGTTATGGCTGGATATATTTGCTTGTCAGGCGCTATAGCATCGATTCCATACTTTTGTTTTCAGACATTCCTTCCCACTAGTATCGGGTGCGTGATAGAGGACTTCTACATGTATAAATATCTTGCAGCTGAGTCTGAATTTTAACCCTGACAGGTGTCTAAATCAGCTAGCATAAGACTGTACAGAGCTCGGGCAATAAACCCCCGCCTTCGTACGAATAAGTATCGATATATAACGATGCCCTAGTGTAGGTTTCATTTATTCTATTTCATTATGTTTTATATCTTTGCTTCGAGCGCCTGGTTTTGTGGCTAATATTAATCCACGACTACAGATAGAAGAACCATGCTGGTCTTTTCCTTTCCTGATTTCTCTAAGCCCTCATAAAAACATTAGGGCAGGTAAATAATGGCTAGCACATAGATGCAATTTTATGTTCAATATATTCCGAATCAGTTAACGCCAATATCCATATCAATCAACAAGTTAATCACGCGATTCAGCGGATTGAACAGCAAACCCACGAGAAAGCTCCTCTAAGCCTTTACTTTCACCACTGTTCTCTTGAACCTCAGGAACCCAGTACCATGTTACCACAGCGCCCAAGAACATTAAAATCGAGAATCTTTTGAAGCGCGATGTTAGAATTCGAGATACGTGCGTGGTGTGAGATAAAACTTACATAAACAAAACGTATGCCAAAGATTTAGAATCATCAGCATCGACATGTGGGCCATTCGCAAATCTGACCTCATTAGTGAAGACGTTTGCGATTATCGAGCCCAGCTTCCCAGCTGCCGCTGAAACTCCATGGCCTGTAGCCCTTAGCCTCGTTGGGAACACTTCTGCCGCGATCTAGAACGATAGTTAGTATATACTGTAGTATCGAGCGATAGACTATGTCACTTACCACATATGTGGTAGTATTTGGGCCCAAGTTAAAGAATACTTGGCACAGCACGTAAAGCATGATAACAACGCCCTTGTACTGTGTATCTATCAAGTAAAGATACGTCCAGCCAATAATGAATAGCAGAAGGGTCAATATTATAAATCCCCAGAACTGCAGTTTCTTTCGGCTCACGTGCTTGATCATCTTGATCACGATAATACTACCAAGGAGAGCACCAGCCACCACAATCACCAATGACCTCAACGCAATATCTCGCAATGTCGTGTAAATGTCCGGATCTTCGTGGCTTTCGTAGCTCCATAGCTTCTTGACAATGGTAGAGTTATTCACTCCTAAACCATAGAAAGCACAATCGAGGATTAGCCATGACATAGACGTTCCGAAGAGAGTTTTCCAATTTCCTTCTTTTACGAAGTAATCATTTAACTCGGTCCAATATGGTGTGACGTGAGTTTCGGTGAGTATCGATGAATGTCGGCTTTGGCGATCGAAAGAACTCCCTCTTCCCGAGTAGCCGCTCTCTCGACGATGGTGTACTGAATGGACACTCGCAACGACAGTTGTATTCTCGGTAACCATGTTAGTAGACCTAGGGATCTGGCCGATCGGATCATTCGTAATGCCCCCTCCCTCTTGCCCAGAGGGTCTTCGAATGGTATCGTCACGCTCGAAAAGTATAGCAGTAGACACCGCAGGGTGTTGGCTACCTTGAGAAGATAGGGGACGTGGCTGAGACGGGCCATCAGTTGATTCCATTAGAGGTGGATGGTCGAGAGACTCCATGAAGACAACATTATCGTACACTGCATTCTCTCTGTCGGGTTCGGCTTGACCGTAGTACCGAAGCGCTTCTTGATACGCCTTTTTGTAATCTTTAGCAACTTCAAGAGTATAGCGAGGTGACTCCGGGATTGTTATACGGAAGTAAAGGGCGATAACAGCCGGGATTATGCCGATTCCAACGATCCACCGCCATGTCATATCTAAAGATCGCAAGCAGTCCTCCTGGCAGGTGTTGATATTATCGGTTATTTGCGCACCCACAATATAATGACGGTTGGCATGAAGCGCCGCTAGCGCAACTAGATTACCGAGCAGTTGGCCGATAGGTTGCATGAAGAATATCCACGCTAACATTCGAGCGCGGTGTTTCCGGGGCGCAAACCTAAATAATTCGAGAGTTAGAGTCTGATCTGAGCTACTGCTGTAGGCATAACTGCAATTCAACCTACTCTGCCCCTATTACTGCAGATAGCGGGTAGTCCCCGCCAATAGCGATACCTATTTATTCAAGTCAGGCAAGCGTTCTTGAGTTTGGCGGATGTGGAGATTGTACCCATAGCTATTCTCCAAAAGATGAGCCAAGCGGAGATATCCATTGAGTTATAAGTGCCAGAAGAAGCCATTGTAAGTCCAAGCGTTCCAACGATGAGCATCATCAGCTCTATCCCGTACATTTTCCGCCGGCCATAGTTATCCGCTAGGACGCCAAATAGGACCTGCCCGATAGCTGTCCCGATAAGTAGTGAGCATCCTAAAGTTGTGCTAAGGCCCCTAGAAATACTGTTCTCGTAATAAACTATCTTGACGATTGGGAGCACGATGTTGATGGCAAATATATCGTAAGAATCGGTAAAAAAACCAACAGCTGCGACGACGACGACCAAATAATCGAACCCTGAGTCGTCGATACGGGTTATGATGGCATCCTGGCGGCGGGCCAGGTCCTATGCGATAATCGATAGTGTCATGAGCAAACGTGCAGATGCCGCTGTGTTGCCAGCAAGGGCGGGTTTTTACACCTTACTGTTTCGTAACCGTACAACGGTGCAACATCCCTCCAAATCCGAACGGGCATCCATCGCCGGCCCCTTCTCCGTCCATCTGTACTCTTTTCGTTCGACGGCATTAGGAAGACCTAGTGCGCACCGAAAAAGCGATGTTGAAATCGTCGCGGCAAGGCCGGCCGGGTGGTTGTTGTAAGGTCAGCACGAAACAATCAGTTAAAGCTACCTGAGAAATTATTTGGGAGAATGGAAGGGTCCTAGAGATATTCCGCCGCTCAATATTTGGATTCCCTGCTTGGCCTCAGCTGTCTCCACCCTGCCCAAATCGCTACTTCGGGTATTGTTCCGATGTTCGCGTTGCCTCTCGTTAAATACAAAACGCAGGATTAATTCTGCCGTGTAGCCTGGTGACTGAGCTGATGGGGCGCTGCTGTTTTGAGTTCCCGTTGCCTAAAGGAACTTTGGGCCCGAAACCAAGCTCCGCAGCCTGATATCCTGTCAAACTGCACGTGGGCCTCAACCCATCGAAGTTTGGTACCTGTACTGTCCAGCATCTATGGGATCCCGCGACTGCTTCAAGCGCTTCTACAACCCCCGATTCAAAATTTAATTTTATTTACTTGATCTCCAAACGTAAACGCCACCAGGCTCAAGAGTGCGTGAGCTATCTATCAAAAAAATTCCAACATCCTATGCGCTATGCCAAATACCCATCGCTAACCCAAGCAGAAATGATTGCATTGCGAACTCTCCAAATTTCGTTTGCCTAGCTACTATCAATCACATTCCCTTCAGATTATTCGCGTGAGCAAACGATGCCGCGTCTGTCATGAGTCATTAGTGCCAGCCTAGCGCCAAAAATGTCGCCTAATATATCTTACCTAGTGAAGATTTAAACGTGATGGTGATCTCTCTCCACATTTGTCGCTGCCAAGGCTCAGAAGAAGACTGTCTTTGAGACTGTGTAGACACACTTGAGCTTCTCCGGCTACGGAAATAACTTGCCCCACTGCTGGATAATGACGGCAGAGCTGGACGTTCCATTTCAGCGTCAATTGGTGAGCTTGGGTTCGAAGATAGAGATGGAGATGGCAATCCCATTGAAAATTCCATATTTACGACTCTCTCTTTCACCGCCATCCTAGCAAAGGCGTACACTAATACCTATTAGCATATATTCTGATCGACTGATAAGTTAGACTGCCTCAAATCTTACTGGGAATCTCGAAGAATGCATTCATCTCGACGTGCGCAAGAAAGTGGATAAAGTTTTCACCTCTTCCGTTTCGAAGGATCCGAATGACTTGGTTATACGATAATTTACTTGTCGCTTTTGTGCCTGTTGTGCATTTTATCTTCTCCGCGACATAGTAGCCGATGATGCTGCGATTTAGTACCATCTCCTGAAAAATTCTCCAATCTAGCAAAGATTTTCGTTAGTTGAGCGACAGCAGAAGCTTCTCAGTATATGCGGCTACCTTCTTCACACGTAAAATGATACATGAGCTTGTAATCACCAGCTGTGTTAAGATCATCAAGTCGTGAGGCAGCCCTGTGACCTTCTAATCTAAAGTGAGGCTTGCTGAGAAAGAAGACTGAATAATCACTGAGGGAAGAGATATCTATATGAGGAATAGGCGGTGCCGTTGAACTTGCTGCACATCTCGCAATG
Source organism: Dactylellina sp. 'tibetensis' (assembly GCA_036971435.1). Classification (NCBI taxonomy): domain Eukaryota; kingdom Fungi; phylum Ascomycota; class Orbiliomycetes; order Orbiliales; family Orbiliaceae; genus Dactylellina; species Dactylellina sp. 'tibetensis'. The sequence continues at coordinate 819,484 of JAKDFA010000018.1, read as the reverse complement.
ATTTAGTATAAGCCTCGAAAAAATAGTCAAAAAATACGACATACGCTTCTGATATACAGTGCAAACGTTATCCTCGTAACTTCTGATTGCCAAAAGTAACCTGGTGTCTAAGTCTCGCCACACAGCGATTGTATTAACGTGCTTGGCAAGGTCCCGATGCGTTGGCTGAGAAGGCCGGCGTTGATGTCCATGCACGTAAAGAATATATCTGGTAATGTGGTCATTTAGCACAGTGGAAACCGCAACAAGATCATGTCATCCAGTCTTACTTTACTTCTGCCCCTCCGTCCGATAATGCTAACGACTGTTTTGCAACAGCACCACCCGATGTACTGGCAGTTGTCGCTGAGATACGAGGATGATGTAGCGGTGAGGTGGCTGAGATTATTGTACTTGATGGTTCGGATGGAGAGTCCAGCTGCAAAAACGTAGGAACTCTGGTATTCATCGGACTAAGAACTGGACGTTGTCTTGGTGTTGGGATCGATTCTGGAATTATGCTCGACGACCCCTGCAATAGCATGTATGGGCTGTATTTCACGGAGTCGAAGGCAGTTGGATCCGTGCTTAAGCTTTGATCGCTCCTGAAGGGCCTTTCCTTTAAATTTGCATTACCAATAATCCGCTCTTTCGGACTTGGGATAGCTAGCCATGGCTGTGGCAACTCTAATGGTTCCGGGGCGACGGAAGTAGCTGTAGTTGAGGCGTACGAAGCAGTTGAAAATGGCGAGCTGTTCCAAGTTGGCGTACTTTCGGCAGTGCTGGAATCGCCAATGTAAGTCGGACGCGGGGTAGATACATTCGAGCTGTCATAGTATGGTGACAGTCGTTCTCTTCTTACATCAGGTGAAAATTTCGCCGTATCCACGTACTCGTCTACTGATATTTGGTACGATGATAACCTGTCGACATGTGACTGATCTAGTGAATAGGACGGGTTTGAATGCTTGATATAATGCCTATACTCCTCTTGAGGTATATGCCGACTGCAAAATACGTTAGAGACGTTGAGCTAACAGGACATATAAGTAAATGTCCCGATCTGGAACTTACGATGGCCTATTGTCCCTCCACTGCTCCAATCTTGCCGTTTCTTTATATACCTGATCGAGAGCTTGTTGTGTGGCAGTCTCGCCAGCTGAGGTTGGTGGGAACATTTGGAAAGCTTTTCGCAGCGTAACTGATGCATCGCTATGTCGCTTCAAGAGGGCCTTTTGATATCTCAAGATTAGGTGTTGTAGCTCAGCAAGACTGCTCAGGAAAGCATCGTGATAAGGGTACAGCTCTCGACCCTGGGACCTGTAGTAGTTGCGGAAGTTTCGATAACGAGTGAAAAGGTCAGACATATGAGCCAGAAGGTTTTCCAGACGGGTATTAGGGCCGTGCTCATCGTTTCTAGATGCGACGACGAAGTTGTGAAGCGCATTGGCTGCCAGAACTACATCTCGCGCGGTTGGGGGGGTCACGGGGCTACTAGCCATGCTTTGCGAGTGTGTTTTAGTCGCGGGGAACTGTCAACAAGCCCCGATAACGTCAAAGACCCCTCCAGGATTTCAAAATTTTACGATGGGGTTCTGCATCGAAAGCCACCGGTCGGCCTTGAAGTCTGCGAAAATGTGAATGCCTGGATCCGGGCCGGATGTCTATGAATATAATCATCAAAGAATAGACGGAATACATTTTTGCTTTCGGCGCTATGCATATATAGCCGGATGCTGCAGAGCTGGCCTAAGAAAACGTGCCGCGGAGCTAGCTGGTGGGGCTTATATAGCCTGAAGATCCTTTGTGATTCGCCGTGAGAGCAACAGTGCTGCAGTGACTCCGCGATCCAGTTAAATAGACTTTCCTGCTGGCCAATAGACAAGCGAACAGCCAACACGTTTCAAACGGAATCCGGTGACCAATCACAGGAACCAGCACTGTGTTATCCCTTGGCGAAGAACACGCCAAGGATGTTCCGGCAGCATTACGTCGGAAATCAAAATTTAAGCAATCTGCATATATGCATATTGCCGGCATTCTTTTATCCCTCTCTATAGCAAGCCTACTGGCCTTGAGTGTTATACCTTGCGAAAAGGAGCGTCAGTTCACCCATTCCACGTGGCCACAAACAATGGGGCTTTTAGCAAGTTATCTGTGTTCATAACAAGCATTTGAATCTATCAACCAATGCAATCAGATATACATATACGTACTGCCAGTGTTTCACCGGAGGTCTAAAGGCCAGAGACCCAATAAAGCTAGTTATATTCCATGATTTAGCCGTTTATCTCTGTCAATTAGAAGTCATTTACCACTATCTTCCCCAGTAGAGCATCCAAGCCTGACCGCCTGCTTCCCATTTGAAAATTTTATATCCCGCTATATATTATGGATGGGCTTTTGAATCTAGAAATACTATAAATGAAGTCAGTATGATGCCCAGGATTCCACAGAACGAAATTACAACGTAGCCGCTAGTTGCGCCATGATCATCATAATCTTTTGAGCTACTAAATAGCACCGTAGGTAGGGCGATAGTTAGAACTTTTACGAGTAGCTGCGTAGAAATGCCATGGAGGTTAACGCGATGACCAATCGCCTCTTGATAATGACCGAAAAGATGACCAAAGCGGTATTGTGTCAACGTAAGAGATTATAAGCGAGTTTCTCAGGCACGCACCACTTCTTGACTGAATATAATAGGATGCATTAACCTGGAAATCTAGGAGAAGTTTTAAGGCTAGTGTCAATGGGATGCGAGGGGTCCTGTAGCTGTATACAGCCCGTAAAGGGGTAAAAGAGGGTAAAAGAGGTTGGCTACGGTAGTAAAGAGAAGGGGCTAAAGAGGATGGAAAAGCTCTGTATTGGTCTATGAAGGTGTAATGTACAGGAGATGAATGATACTGTCAGATCTAGAGATATATGGCTATAACTACTGGAACTCACGTGATTAACAGGGCAGAGCCCGTTGACACTAGAAAAAAAAGTTCGATTCTAAGCACCAGGATTTCACGTCCTGGACTTTGTTCGCAACTAGCCCAAAACACCGGCCTAAATGATAGTTGAAAAGAATACAATTACGGATTCTAGTATAACTTCTTCTTATTCAAAATATTGCCCAGGACAGACCGAGAAATCTGGTATACAACAGCCAAAGCAAATAATGCCATGAGACATAACTACAGATAGAAGAAAAGTTTCTGCCTATCGGCCTATAGGATTATATATCTACGGATTTCGATGAAGGATTTACAATAATAAGCGACAATGACTATGCTATAAGGATAGACAAATATGCTTCGACTTCTATCGTAAAAGCTTGCAGGAACTGGATACCTGTAGCTAATCGGCAATAGCGAACGTGAATGCACTTCTATGCAAATAATGATGCTTGTTGTGGGTATAATTGCCTTCTGTCTGTCGTTACTAGCGCTTATCGCTAGTCGAGAAGTTGGTACGAAACGGCAGGTCCTGCTGCAAGGTGAAAGATTGGCATGAAAATAATCAGGCCTTAAGCCTGCCTGCATAGTGGTAGTCACATCGCTACCTAATTATGTGGGCAATCTTCTGAGAGAGGCCCCTACTACATTTAAGAAGATAAAGCAGATAGTCAACAGGATTACAACAAACCATGGTATAACTATTAGTAGTGGATAAGATACTACTAGTTTTATTAACTCTTTAGTTGAATAAATATTGGAATAGAGCCAATTTAGCTAGCAAATGGACAGAACCTAGCCAAAGCTGGCGGTATTTCAGAAAGTGTTTCCGCACGGTGGGCAACTCAGTACAAAATTAAGCAGCATATCTTATCGCATAAGCTAGGATAGGACATGTCCTCCAATGCTCCCTATTCCGAACGGAAAAGGAGGAGGATCTATTAAATGATTGATGCATCTTTTTTTTTCTCCGTCTATGAAAAGGGCCAAAAATGTGCTGTTTTGCCAAGACCTTATTTTCCTATTGAATAAATGCATGAAATAACTTGTCTCGTAAACCAAACGCGTTAACGTTAGAGTCTCACAAGACCAGAAATAACTGACACGGTAGATAGTAATAGCAAGTGCTCGTTCAGCCGGCGTCCAAGCTTGCAACAGTCTTGCCAGTCCTCAGATGACCAGCTAATTTAAATTGTTAAATAGAGACTGAATCAATCAGTGGTACTAAGGTGGCTAGCTAAGCTCTGCAGACCAGCACAACACAACTAGCTACATTGCAGAAGATGAACTCAGTTTCACCCGAATTGTACTCAGTCTCTTCCTATTGACGCCGCCTGCAAAGCAAACCAGCTTGGAAGCTAGATTCTGTAGGCGCGCTAAAGTTCTTCGGTTACTGGAATGATATAAGTATAAATCTCGACAACCCAGAATTCAAAATACTCTGGACCTCGTTTCTCCTACCTGGGCAATCCACTTACAAAGCCTAACTATCGAGAAACTGTTCGATTTTCTCGGAATGCGGTCTCCAGTTGTTTGATGGCTTCACCGAAAACATTTGCCGATTGATACACAAACGCGAATAAAGGTATTGAGCTGGCATGTCGACACCAATGCATGCTCCTTCGGATCCCCAATTCCGTACAGAGAGGCTGATGTAATTTGATATGGATCGCCTTCTGGAGTTAGCCAAGCCTATTATACCAAGAGTTCACGCGTCTGAGCTATTCGAACGACTGGTCGAATATTCGCCAAAGCATAAAACCAAGCAGCCAAGCCAGAATCAGCCTCCCCCAAATATTACACCGATTCAGCTCCGAAGTATTGTCCGCTCAGCCTCATACCATAATTGGAATAATCTGGTAGAGTAATCAAGTATGAGATGCCTACCAAGATATTCTCTTCTAACGCTTACACTTGGCGACTTTAATGGAGGTCAGCGTCCAACAAGCACAACGCAGCCAGTGTTGGCGCAATTGGCGCGCTATGAACCTGTAAGACTATAAAGACGGTGATAGTGCGACTTAATATAGACAAAGAGAAGAAAACCCCAGCAAAATAGTATCCTCATCTTAAAAAGGAAAATGCTCCCTCAATTGAAACTCTGTCCCGTGCTCTTAGCATTACTTGCTCCTGTCCCGAGCTTTTCTACACCACTACCTCAGCGAGTCATTGGACTTCAAGGACCTGCGGAGCAAATTTGCGCCTTGAGCGCTGAAAATTCAAACACATGGGCCAACAGCGGGGCCTCATTTTTTCTTGATAACTTTATCCAGGAGAATGGACCGCTCAATTGGGCTAATAACCTGGATCAGAGGACAACGGCTGGCGGTACGATTACGGATTCAAATTTAGATTGTACTGATCTTCGCACTGGAAACTGTCGGTCGCCCTCTGTTCTCTGCACATCTTTCACTCCACCTCAAGTTTCCTTCATCCGGAATGCAATGTCCACCTGCCACAGACTGCTCTTAGCGTACCAGGTACCTATTCGACTTCCTTTCATTTGATATAACATATACTCTCGGTAATATAAACAATCCTAACATGGAATAGGAAGAGCTTCAAGACGCGGTAATAAACGAGATTCTTATGGCGGGGGGTCTTGTACGGGACTTTGGACAGCCAGCACAAGGTTATAATGTTTTTGGCGTTATTGCTGGGGCTTTCGGTATTGCATCTGGGGCTGCTGTTGGAAACCCTTTCGTTAGCGGAGCTTTGACTGCAATTGGCGGTATCTTTGGCATACTAGCATCCGCTCCTGACCCAACAGATAACCTTCGCAATGACATTGATGCTCGGTTAGCAGAGGCTTTCCGCGCTTCCAGAGACCAGGTCTCGCTCCTGGCGCAGACTATATTCGGAGGTGTCCAAGATACCTCTATGCTTTTGAGGCTCTCACCACCGACTTCTAACGGAGAGCAAACAGATGTTGGAAAATTCTTCTCGGGCGGGAGATACCTTATTCCAGCGAGGATTAATCTTGACATGGAAGTTAGAAACGTGGCTGAGAGGGGTACGGAGTTAGTTGTGAGTCCCCTTGATAACGTTTGACCGAACCCAAAACTCCAAAGACTCACAATTTATTAAATAGCGGCAAGCGCTTGTTATTCAAGCATTGAAAAGCCAAGGCTTCTTTGTTTGGATCGATGTAAGTTTTCGCCTAGCGCATCTTTTCTTACGTTTTTATCATTTTAGCGCTTACGATTAAATCTTATCCAGACCGCAGCCACCACCTTCGAGGCTTGCACACCGACAGGTTCTCGTTTTATGAACGGCAAATGCTATAAGATTGTCAAGTTTGCAGACAGTCTACAATCCCGCCTCGAAGATATCCCACGAGATACAGTTCTAAAATTCGGTGACCCGGCTTATAATATCGTTATTGAGGATTTTTATAACAACGCAGAAGCGTGTCAGAATGCGAACCCTGATCAAGAAGGGCAGGCTCAATTCGCAGGTCTGCCTACCGACGGTACTTTGCCACAATGTTTTTTCAACATGAGAGTGCGGACGGGTATGAGTTGTATTGTGTGCCAAATTCGCAGTTGCAATCAATTGATCTTGAACAGATGCCCATGAGCCAGAAACTTAGGGTCATGAATATCAAGGATTCTGTTACTAAATTGTCGAGTTTGCAATGTTTTACACGGAGTTTGGATGGGAAAATGGAAGTTAAACAACCAATTAGTATTAATTGTTGTGCGAAGATAATAAATACTACCTGAATATGCGATATAACAGCGTATCAAGATTCTTAGTATCCACAGAAGTGTACATGACCTACAGCTACACAAGCATATGCAATCAATAGTTTGTATAGATATTTTCTAACGCTGCTATTTCACGAATCATATTGGAGGCATAATAAACTTGAACGCCTTTGTAACTGGCTGTATACTAGAGACTTGCTCGTGGTCAATCCCCAAGCTGATGCTTCGTACTTATCCCTCCAGCACCATGGGTGGAGTCGTCTATGCCTGCCTGACTATCTTCAACACCCCCAACTTCGTCAGGTCGTGATACAGATGGAGCCTTATTTGCTCTAAACACAAAACCTCGTCTTTTGTAAAGCCAGATCAAGAATGCTATCACAGTAAGCAGCGCGACGCCTCCAACAACACCACCAACTATTGCTCCAATTTTTGTAGCCGACCCTCCACCACTACTGCCATTATTATCGCCAGGTTGGTTAGTAGCTGACGTAGTGGGATTGGAAGGCACTGTCGAGATACTGGGAAACGAAGGCTTCGTTCCCTTGGGACCAGAGGTACATTGTAGATTCTCAACATTCTGGATGGCCTGCTTTGTAACAGCGTCACTTCTAATTGCGTCGCAATCAATCTCAATAGTAGAGCTTAGTGTTATAGATGGAGCCTTAATTCCATTGCCGCTTTGTAAATTTGGGAACGTAATGCTATAAAATTTAATTCCACATTAATGAGTCAAATAGAGAGCTAAACTCAAGGGCTTTAAGTACCTGTCAAATGAACCTATCACAATAATGTACCCGGTAACTTGCTCAAGGCGAGGAAACCATACATCTAATTCAATACTAGTCATTTGATCATTGTATTCAATTGCCAAAGTTCCCACAGTTGTCGTCGTGTTAAAGAATATATTGGTGAGAACTGAATTGTTAGCAATGGCGAGATCCGAAATGATCTGCACTTTGGGAACGGAGAACTCCGTGAGCTTGGAGTTAAGGCTAATAGTGAATACCCCTGAAATTGTATTTAGTTCTGGCAACAGTAGACTCGATGCGTCATTATCTGTAAAATCAAAATTGCCATTTATCGTAGTAAGAAATTTAAACTCAACCAGAGGGGACCCAGTCCCAATGATCGCTATTTGTGATTGGACGCTTATTGTAGGAAAAGAGATCTTGCCTAGAGATGATAATGAATAGAGCAAGATCATATCCGAGTCCTCCGCCCAGATATTAGGGAGAGTTGAGATCGAAGCAGCGGAAATGTTTACCGTTCTAAACTCCACCCCTGAAACGTCAAGCACATTTAGCGCATATAAACGGTCTACTGTCAAACTTCGATTTCCATTTGGAGCGTTAGGTTGGACTCTCATGGTGATCCTTTGAATATTAGGACTGGAGATATAGGCGAAATCTGTGTCGATACTGATGGAATCTAATTCTAGCCCGAATGTCGTTAAGGGAGAAGTGGAGAGTCGAAAATAGAGGTCGCCATTCAAATTGGATAACTTTGGGAGGACTAGCTCTGAAAGTCCAGACGATACGATCGTAAAATCGCCTGTTGATTATGCGCGGCATTAGTGATTGCATGTTGCCGGGGGGTTGGCCTGTTTTTTCGGCTCTAGCTCCGCCGATGTTGCGATACCTGTAATATTCTCTAAGGAAGCAGCGCGAACTGACTGAAGATTTTGGCCTTGTAGGTCCAAGTCTCCTCGTACGGTCCGAATACTGGCTAGATTGACAGCAGTTACAATACTTGTACCGGTAAGTGTAACGTCTGCGACCTGCTCACAGTTACTAGGAACCGCTTGAATTGCAGCATCGGTAAGATCTCCACAATCTGTAAACACATGAAATCCCGTTTTGGTAATCGGAAATGTTAGTCTCAGCAAGCACCCTCGACCAGTATGAGGGATTTTCAGGCCTACCATCCTGGGCTAAAATGAGCTGCAATAAGGGTGAAAGCAACCAAAAGATAGGGGATCCTGGGAGCGAAAGTCGTGGCAACTTCATCGCAATAGGTGAAATCCTCCAATGGATATTTGTAGAATATGCTCGTCCAGATCCACCACTTAGAGTTTTTTTTTGTAAATCAAGCTCTGAAGGTTGATGAGGTTAATTTCGGAGGCCTGAAGGCCAAGGCTGCGTAATATATTCCCAATGCAACCGGAGCAATGTTTGTGACAAACGTCCAATCCCGAGACGATGCGCTAAGAAAACTCGGAAATTTATACTCGCATTCGAAAACTTGGGAGTTCATGGATTAATCAATTGGTTCAAGAGGCGAATATATATTGCTAGCAACTTGTACACTTTTAGTTCTAGCGAAATCAGGCGTTTGCGGCTGAATAGTTGCGTCGGTGCTCCAACATGTTCTACTTTACGTAATACCATCGAGAAAAGTGCATTGTCACGCAAGGAAATTGTTATACAAAGAAATTGTCTTTTTGTCTATAGAATCTCTATTGATAACACAGTAAATACATAATTTTTGTGATATTAGTCTTAACAATTGTACATGTACAAAAGACCGTTATTGTTAGAAGTTCCTCGTGCACGTGTTTGTATAACCGAGATTTTCTGGTCGATGTTATTTTTGTTTCAGCCGCCTGCACCCTTATTGCAGCTCTTAATATAAGTCCAGCCATGTTTAGTATGATGAGCAGTGTAAATCTTTAACTTTCCGCAGAGTTGAGTATCACAAAGTCTGAACCGAGGGGCATCGACATCCCAAATGGGGTTAGACTCACTTCAGCTAGCCTTCGTCGGGCTTCCAATCTCCACTGCAGCCGTTCTTTCGCTTCCTTCTTCATCTTTCCTTCGGCTACTCCTGTATCCACTTCCCGCTGTTCTAGTCATCCAAGCAATTTTATGGCCACCGGTAGGAGAACGCGACGTCAATGAAAGCTATCTGTATGGCCTCTTCGGCGCGAGCTTAGCATTTAGATTCTTTGATTATCTTTACGTTCAAGGATACGATACACCAAAGTTCTTCTACAAAACAAAACTTGATGCTCATGGAGCGACGCAACGCCAAGAACGTCCACAAAATTTGCTCGAAAGAATACGATGGGCACTGAATCTCCTTGTTTCTCAACGCGGTATCGGATGGAACATAGAAACACCATTACCGAAAACCCAATACGCTAAATCAGCGCCCATCTTTATCAGAAGAGCGGTTATAAATCTGCTCCAAATATATTTAGGGCTCTATATAGTCACAATAGTTTGCGAGTATATAATTCAAGTCCTTCGCAATGACGCCTCCGCAGAACAGCCACACCCTTGGATATACGCATTATTTGTCAACCCGGTCTTCCAGATGGCTATTGTGTTCATCGGTTGGGTCATCGCCATAATATCTCATACAAGCATGCTATATAATCAAGTTGCAATGGTATGTGTAGGCTTTGGGATTGGTGGAAGCTGGGCCTACATTAAATCCTGGCCAAATACATTTGGTCGCATAAGTGACGCGTATAGCATTCGAAATGCCTGGGGGAAAACGTGGCACCAGAATCTTAGAAGGGTGAGGTTCTCCCATCAAAACCACCGAGAATCCAAAAACTAACTATAGACTAGTGCTTAAGCGCTCCCGGAGAGAGGATCGCCAACCATGTTTTCGGTAGTCCTAACAACTTATCGCGCATCCAGCGCCTAAGCCGTCGATACTTTCTCTTGTTCGCCGCCTTTGGTTCATCGGGCATCCTTCATGCGATGGGTGTTTATTTTGTAACTGTCACAGAACCGATGCCATACCCAAACTCAACACCAATTATTACCCGGCCTTCGTGGCACGCGACAGGCTATTTTTTCTACGTTCAAGCCGTCGCTATAACGATGGAGGACTTTATATGCTGGTTTTTCGGAGCTTTCGCTAATGAAACAAACGACATCTCAAATACCAGACGGCTGGTAGGTACAGCGTACACACTAATGTGGTTTGTGTGGACCACTACAGCCCTTTGGATTCACCCACAACTAGCCGCTTTCGGATACCAGCGAACCGGAGACGAGGGTAAAGGTTACACTCACGTTCTCGAAGCTACTAGTCAAGCATCCTCCATTATGCCCTTTAACCCTTGGCCCCAAATAGTCAAATTCTGTCTACATTTCCTAGGATCGTTCCAGTAAATAGCAGCACGAAGCCAATAGCTCAGGGGTCCAGGAACAGCTATCGTTCAAAATTGTTGATATAGATTATAGTATGCTTTTCTTTGTTCCCTGAAACGAATTACCCCGCGTATCTCGTATTATATATCAGTTCCGATAGCTCATAAATATGCTGAAGAAAGTCGGGCCCACTTGGTCTGGGTACAAGACCGGGGCCACTCTTCCTGTTCACCTATTGTATCGAAGACACCTTAATAACCAGCAGCTGCTCCCGAAGAGCTATTTATTCTCATTATAATCTCAAACTGGTGCCATCTGATATCTGTGATACCCTATGCTTTAAGGTTCTCGTCAGTTCAGGAGGAGCATACGCACCGGATAATTTGGACCTGTATTGAAAACCTAGTTAAGGGGTCCGGATGTGACGTCATAATTAGAAAGTTAACAATTGAAGGCCGATATCATGGCTATTTTGGCTACTTGCTTGATGAATGTACTGTACTGCGTTTTCTCAAGGTACACGATAAAGACGCTGGATATTAATATATCATCAAAATATTGAAATGGAGGTTTTATAAGAGAGATTTACATAGGAGTAATAACAGCTCGAGGTATAGTGAAATGCATAAACACCAGACGCTTATTGACGGCACTCGTCTCACTTAAGGATATTACAAAAATCCGGCATCACAAAATCAATCATCGTCAGACGATCCAACATCATCCCTCGCATATTGGCTCTTCTTTCTTAGCTTCTCTCCGTACCGGTGTAGTAGCCACGGCCCTGGGGTCAATACTACCGCCAAACAACCCAGAATAGTCATAGTCCAGGACACCCCAATGCCTTCATACATTGGCCTGGCAGCCATTGTCATCCCGCCCGCGATGAGGTAGCGTACCATGGTGATGCTCGCAAGCGCGATCGCGGCATGCTCACCATAGCTGTCGATGATATATTCATAGCTCGATACGTACATAGCGATGAGAACCAAACCAAATACAAAGCAAGCGGCTAGTCCTGACCATATTGATATACTAGGAGACGCTGTCCAGCCAAGCCAGAAAAGAGAGGTTGGAAGCAATGGCGCGGCCACAATGGCTGGCCACAAGCGAAACTCTGGTTTGATCTCTGCGCCAGTGACGTGTTCTGTATAATGCCGTGCCCACGAGTAGAAACCAGGGGCACCAAGGGTGAAGACTGTTGCGCCGGCCGCGATTGATCCGAAACAAGACCCTGTCTGGCCAGAAGAGAGATTATATGTCTCCTTGAAGATGTAGTCAAACCCAGAGAGGAAGGTGAACAACAGGACGTAGAGGAGGACAAGGTAACTCCCAAGGACGGTTACAACAGGTTCTTTCAGGAAGAATTTGACTGGCATGGGCAGAACTTCCTTGAGGCGTTGGAAAAATGATGTTGTTTCAGCATGCTCGGAAAAATAGTGCCTGCCAGTTACCTGGCGAAGGTGTTTTGCTTTCCAGTCAAGCAGGATTGGAAGGTGTGTTTCCGGAAGGAAGATGAGGGCAACAATAAATGCAAAACTGGATATAATGAGGGTTATCCACTCGGTCCATCGCCAGCTTAGATTGGGATTTTCAAGAATCCAGCCGGCAGCTATTGGTGCGATTGTTGGTGCTGTCCTAGTGTTAGCCGATCCCCAAAAGTCAACCATGCGAGGTTATAATATGGAACTCATAACTTACGGACGACGTTGGCCCAAGCGATTATGGGAAACACAAACGCCCGTTTTACGGGGCGGAATTGGTCCCGCACGCTAGCGCCGTTAATGCCAAGTGTGGCACTGCAGAAAAACCCAACCAGCCATCGACAAACAACCTGCCCGCCAAATGTTTTCGTCAATGCTGAACCCAGCACGAAGAACAGGTAGCAAAAGGTCGCGAACAGATACGTTGGATTCCGTCCGATGGTATCGGATAACGGGCCAACAAACATGCACCCTGATCCGATCCCGAAGAGGTACATGGCCGTGGAGAGGTTCTCAGCGACTTTGCTGACACCAAATTCTTGGCTGGCCTTTGTGTTTGCCATAGACCCGGCTGCACCTGCCCAGGCTTGTACAGAGATCAGGAGAGCAAGAATGGCAATATTCTTGGACCTGGAAAACAAGGACCAGTTTTTGGGGTTGATCGGATCTTCGAAGCCCTTAGATTCAACTTTAATCTTGTCCTCATCCCCGGATGAGGTTGGATCGCCGTCCGCGTTCTTCCCGTCCCCATTTTCCGCCCCTCCCATCGCGTTAGTGTCAACGCCCTTTTCGTCTTGCTGTACGCTGCGTCTAACATCCTTACCAATATTGCGATACTGACGAAGAGACCACATTTCGTAATAAATATAAAGGAAATTTTCAATATTCGAGTGAGCGGGCCACGGATCGACAGTTTGCGGGCGCAGAAGCTCGTTAAGTAGCCAGCAGCTTCGATACCGCCAAGGAGAAGCTTTTGTAGCTGATGTCATAGACAGTGTCGCGTGAGAGGTTACCTGTTTTTGTCTAGCTTGGCGATGCTTGGTTCAATGCTGGATAATGTATGTATTGGAAAACACACCATGTAGCCATTGGCTCTAGCCCGCCAAGTATGCTGCTCGGGCTCGAGCGCTCGCAAACGTTTCAAGGAACAAATGATCTCATTTGCGCCTCTGAGGGAACGCGGGAGCCAAACTATGCGAGTACAACTGGGTCTTGTTGACCAGACTGTCTCTGCAGCACAGCTCATACCAGTCTGATTGGTATCGAGCGCCAAGGCAACGATCGTGTCATCGAGGAGGAGGAGGTCGTGCAGAGCAATATCCTAAATGTTCGAAACATGCAAGCGGGTGTTTCTTGGAATGGACAGGAAGCTAACGTACTTGGCGCGATTACTAGAGTGTGTTATCGGCTGTCGCGTCAAATGAATCAGAGTTTATTAGATAGTATTTAAACGGAAATTCGAAGAGATGGCTCGTTCAAGATAAGCTGTACAAAATAATATTTTACTTTCTCACTCAAGGTATATATAGCAACTTATTACTATAAGAACCGGAATCTAGACTTTGCTACAGCTACACCAAATATCATTCCTCGGCATTTGATTGCACCGTGGAAAGCTCTGGCGATTGGGCTGGTCCTGGCAGCACCTAAAACTTACTGGTTTGAGCCAGCCTTTGAGAACTATTTGATAATCTTCACCTTCTGTAAGTTGTTGGGATAGCTGACCCAACGTGGCTGTTTCATAAAGACTATTAAAATCCAGTCGAAGAAACAACGCAGAGTTCGATCCTGTGTGGGCCACTGTCTTTACTATCAACGTCACGACTTCGTTGGATGTCAATGATTGGAGGTATATCTCAGCCACCGTCTCCAACACCCAAGAGATAATGAAAAGTAATCCTAGGACTGTAGGGCGAACTTTCAGCTTTACATGAAACTTTATTCAATGACTGTTTCTGCAGAAGGATCGCACAATCTGGATGGTGGGGTGATTGTTACAATCTATTACAGCCCTTCGGCCAAACCCTCCGTCTAATGGCAGTCCCTATTGATGACAATAACGACTGTTATCACTTTCCACTGACCAAAAACTACAATATATCTACTGTAAAATTTGGATGGGTAGAAAAGATGCACTTACAATAACCTCAATGCTCTCAAGGCAATAGACCCTGAGAAGCCAACAGCCAATATAAGTAGCCCAGCTGCTCTCCCCTCGTCTGCGAGCTCGGTACCTTATAGTCTGGTGAATTGTATCTCGCCACTGCCCATCATCGGTATTTCTGTATTGCACTCGGAGACCAGTCAATTGCCTATTGAACAGAAACGAGAGAAGTTTATCTCGACGACCACAAAAATTTGTCGATGCCGTTGCTGTATCTGCTCTATCTGCTGCTGCTGCTGTACTTGTTGCTGCTGATTGCCAGGAACTGAACCGATTTGAGGCCGACTAAGTCGTCGGGCTTGTGGGTACGCCGATAAATCGACCGCTAGGGGCCCATGGTCGCTGTCTCATCTACCGCTCCTAGTCTCCATTAGAGCTGAGTTTTCGATATCCTGGAGGTTTTTAGTCGATACGTAGTGAGATCAGGAATTGAGATGGGGGAAGGAGGATAGCGATCGTTGCAAATCATTGTCTCCCAGCTATAACCATTGCTCACAGTGAAAAGTAACACCTGCCTTGACCCTCATATTCAGACGCTTCATAAATGCTTAGGCTTGTTGTCCTTGATTACTAAATTCTGATACTTAAGGTTACTGAATTACAAATAGTATTACAACAAATTTTTAAATTCCGGGTCTAGCAGATTTACCAATACACAATAATAAATGTATTAGAGTTTATTTTTAATTAGGGCATTGCTAAAGGATATAGATTGTATATATGAGCGGAATTAGACACACTTCAAGTATTGCTTTGCACTACCAATATTTTTTTTTTCTTTTTCTTTCAACAAGGCAGAAAGCATTGACACTGCTCGTCATTACTCAAAACTCTCACACCAAAGTCTGCGTGAAAGAATTTCTTCAAGAGCAGCTTTTGGGTGCGTCTAGCAGCTAGTCGGAATCATTGATTGCCGTCCATGCCGCGTGGGGCTCCACTAGTTCCCTTAACCTCGGGGAATCAATGGTCAACTCTGCTTCTTTCACGTCTCCGGGATAGACGGCTAAAGTATAAGTGGCTCCACGTTCAAACAATTCTGATGTCTGAACGTTATCGTTGATATGAAAGAGCTTGCCACGGCCCAGAATACTTCCTTTGACATCTTTAGGTATCACTGCTACTATATAGTAATTGAACAAAGCATATGACGTTAGATATTGCATGCCACATCAAAGCGATGAGATTCAGGTATTTAGATATTAGGGTAACTCAGATTACCGTCGTGTAGGATCTTGTGAGAGGGTGTAAATGAGAAGGAAGCATACACATACACCCAACCATTCCATATCGTTTCAATTCTCTCCTTAAACTGTCCGGGTCCTGGCGGTCAACATAAAATGCATAGCCGCTCTCCATGGTGGCATAGTCTCTATAGGCATAACTCAAGCAAAGAACATCTGGTCCTCGGGTGGGAGTCCTTGGTCGTGGTTGATACCTTACGGGGTACCCGGGGCGGCGGGGCTTCGATGAGGTTGCACAAACCCAAAGCAAGATGAGAATCAGTGCCGATGTGAGAGTAGTCGTGAATAGTCCTAGCCAGCCGAATCTGTGCTCCAAGACTCTTTGTGAATCCATAGTAGTTTGGGTTGGTCGATGATATCGCAAATATTCTTGGTGGTAAAGAGTCCCGCAGTAAGAGGTAGGTTGATGAATCAGCGCGGATTCTTCCACGCGATAACCCGCTACTAATAAAATTTCTTGGACTCGCTTCGGACGAAAATCCTATGCTAAAGTGTCCTACTTCCAGGCCGAATTTGAATTAAACTTTGGGACGATCTGAACAGCACCTTTTAGAGGCACTATTAGAGTTGCCGTTAGCAGGAACGCAAATGCAACGCAAATTATAGAGTTTAGCAAGCCTATAGAGTCTCGCCAGTCTCGCAATCAGTTATTTCCATTAGCTTAAGTTGCCTGTGTTCATATGGTTCTTGCAGGGCAGGAAGGCACTAGACGGCAATGGGAAAGTTGTGTCGTAGGAGAGCGATAACCCGTGGGGCGTGGCGGCTGCAAATGCTTACGGCTTAAAGCTAACAGCGAACAACTAACAGTTGCGATGCAGTTTAGCTGTAGCCACTGTTAAAAGACCACCATCACAAAACCTCCTCCATTTCTCTTTCTCACTCCTTTCCATCCATCTCAAGCATATCCTTCCGCACTCTTTAGATCTTTCCAAGGTAAACTGATTATCCCTATTCTATGCTGCAGTGTGAATCAGTAGTCTCCCTCTTTTAATCATCTCTTCCTGCCTCAATAGAGTTCCGGCTTCCTCACAAAGCTATTTTAATACTCTTGTCTAAGCTAACACGAATATGACTTAACACAGAAAATGGCAAACTCAACCGCTACCCTTCGCTCAGTCCCACTGAGGGTATTCATTTGGGCCATTCTCTCTTTTTTGATCATCTTCAATTCTTCAGCTCTCGCTAGTACGTCATTCCATCCGAGTCAATCCAGCTCAACCCCATCTTTCTCCGAAAATCAGCAACAAAATCACTAAATCATCAGTCATAGGGAATATTGACAAGCTCTTAAAGCGAGAGATAGTCTTAGGAAGCACCATCGTTTCTACCATATCGTCTACGACAACCGTTACTGTTGGAGCTACCCCCGTTGCAAAGCCTACCCCCACTAGTGCTATTAGCTCTATTACTTCAATCAATGACCCTAAAGAGATCTCAGTGCCACCAATTCCTCGCCCCAGTTCTGCCACTGTCTCCAACTTAGACTCAAGCCAACTTTCAAGCGACAGTGCCTCTCTAATGAGTTTCGAAACCCCACTGCCCATCGCTCAACCTTCCTCTGAATTCACCGATGTTTCTAGCTCGCTAGTCGAATCTCCCACAACAGTGTCTCCTGGAGTCTCACTTAGCCCGACTTCGAGTCAGCCAACTCGATCAACCTTCATTCCAGTCGTCGGCGCCGGGAATACTTGCGTTGATAGATTGAAGATTGATGACATGCAGAAACAGAGACCTGACAGTCTCAATCTTCTCCTTTTAGCGTGGGGAGAACTTCAGTCAGCACCAGAATCCGATGACCTCAGTTTCTTCCAACTTTCCCGTATTCATGGTGCCCCTTTTGGGCCGTAAGTATTAATTTCATAGAGTAGATACTCGCGGAGAAGCTAGTGGGAGTTAACTTGGCTAATGATACATTAACAAAGGTGGCAAATGCCTTCCCAAGGAGATTATGATTGGCAAGTTGGGTACTGTACTCACCATAGTGCCATATTTCTAGCTTGGCATCGGCCTTTTTTACTTCTTTTAGAGGTGAGAATTCCCATCTATACTAATATAAACGTAGTAAAACCACTTATCAACTCTTCCATACAGCAAACTTTAAACCGGAAAGCTGTGGAGATTGCCGATAGATTCTCTGGAGATGCTCGTGAGAGATTTTTGGCGGCATCTAAAGGCGTAAGATTACCGTAAGATCCAACACTACTAGGAAATAACCTTTTGACCTCCCTAATAAATACGGTATCAAGATACTGGGATTGGAGTAACCCCAATAGCCAAAGCTATCTTCCAACAATAGTCACTACTGCGAACGTTTCAGTTATCCAACCTGGCTCCAATGGTTTCCCAGTTGCCGTTACAATCCCTAATCCTTTATATTCATATACATTCCAATCCCAAGCTTCCATCTCCACCTTCTGGGCTAGTGTGAGTAACCCGTATAAAATTCTTCAACTGGTTTTCATTAAGATGTCTCGTTTTAGTTTTCGAGGTGGCGAACAACACTCAGACAACCAAATCAATTTGGAAGCTCTCGACAAGATCTGGCAAATCGAATACTTCAAAACGCCTATAATAAGTACGCTTCCTAAGCTAAACCCATTATAAGCTATACATTAACTTGCCTTCTTGTAGCCGACACCAAGCAACCTATCTCGCGTTTAGCTACGCCGACTATAGCGATTTTGCTGCGAATATGGAGGTTCTCCATGATGAAGTCCATGGCTCAGTTGGCGGAGCTGGTCATATGACCTATATACCATACTCTGCGTATGATCCGATCTTCTGGTCAGTCAGCCGTAGGCTACCCGATGCTTCAAGAAGAAGAAAAAAATCTAATGTCACTTTACGTAGGCTACATCACTGCAACATGGATCGACTGATGGCTATGTATCAAGCGGCAAAGCCAAATAATTTTGTTGAGCCAACACCTTCCGTGCCGACTTTCGCCAATCCCTCTGCCCAGCTCGACACACTTGATACTCCACTATACCCCTTCCGGCACATCGATAACTCATTCTGGACATCGCAGAATGTTTCTACAGCCACATCGATCTTTCCACTCTCTTACGGTTACCCCGAAGTTCCGTGTCTTTTAACCTTTGCTAACTTTGATGCTCTTCGCAATCATACCACAACTGAAATTAACCGCCTATACGGACCATCGAGATCAGCAAAAGAAAAGCGGTCTCCACACGTTGGTAGTATCCGCCAAGAATGGCAAGCCAGAATTGTTATCGACCAAGCGGAGCTTTTAGGTTCTTTCGCAGTACATATATTCCTTGGAGAGCCACCACAAGATTACCACAAAACGGGGACCGCTGTCAATATGGTCGGGACGCTCACCCACCTCGGCTCTCCCGGGATTAGGATGAAGTCTCGAGTCATCGGTGCGAACATCATTCTCACAGATGCAGTCAATAACGCGCTCGGGGAGTCCCCGACAAACGAGCAGATTCTTGCTTTTATTAGAGATAAACTGACCTGGGTGGTCCTCTCGGTTAGTTGCAAAACATCACCACATTTCTCGTCGCACAATTAACATAAATAATAGGATAGCAAGCCAGTTGACATATCAAAATTGAACACGCTTCGTATCTCATGTGTGTCAACAGAGTTAATTCTTCCGAGTTGTGTAGACCAACTTCCCCGTAGAGGGCGAGATACGTACTATCTTGAAGCAACAGCAGGAAAGCAAGGAGGCGCAGCTTCAGAATGCGATATCAGACGTCCTTTCAAAATTGATGGAAAAAGAGTCGCCCTTCCTAGTCATCTTAAATTTTCATCTTGGGCTTAGAGCTCAAATCTTTACTTTGGGCGGTGACTACATTCCTTTATATGCATATGCCTGCTGTTACGTTTAAAGAAAAACTAGCGAGGCTGTTACCCTAATTCCTTTGAATCCGCCGTTAATTACTTGAAACATTAGTATAGGTTATTATAAAGCAATAGCCTTGTAAATTAATACGATTCATATAACCAAGAAATATGGCATTCTCTCGTGATTTCCACATCGTATCTTTAGAATAAATTCTTTCGTATGCGACCTTCTCTTTGATTCAAATCCCGGTTAATGGGGCACATTCATGGCTAAAGTTCCAAGTGCGGTTAACATTCACCCAAAACATAGGCTCGAGCGTTTGAATCAGCCTCAGTATCAACGTTAACTAGGAGCCAGAGATTTCCTCTGTCTTTAACACGACACTAATGCAACAATAGATTCGTAGCGAATGATTCCTTGTCATGCTGGCTGGCTGGCTGGCTAGCCTACGCGAAAATTTGAGTATTTTCTTGTGCTATCATTGGGTAACGGGAACACGGGATTTATCCTGTTTTCGAATTTGGGCATCATAGCGACCCTGGCAGCCTGTTAGTTCCGATTATAATCAGTTTAGGATCGCTATTTTGATATCTGTGGCTTCAAGGTCCGCATCTCCGTTTTCATTCTTAGTTATTTTAAATCCCGACGCTCTAATAATTCGTTTTGAGAATTCCTATTCAATCACCGCGTGACAGTGATTACTTTACTTATCCAATCTTTGTGGTAACGCGATGTAGATATGACTTAAAGACAAGCGACGAGATAAGCGATAACATCGTTTGATGGCCGTTGTCGTGGATGTTAAGAACGCCGATTAATTTGGATGAATTCATGGACGGTCTATCTACAGGAAGCGCGCTCCAGGGAAATAGAATACCCAACGCAGTTGCAGGGTGCGATGGTCGCCGTTATTACAATCTCAGATAGCCACCAGAAACAAAGAACAGAGACGATAACTGGGTGTCCATAATTATTAGCCTCGGGAAAGGCGCCCAACAGCTCCTATACCGAAGCAGGGTATCATCTGATTACTGGCTAGCCTGCAACTTAATCTTCGGGCAAAATTTTCGGTATATTCAGAGGTTTTCTGTATGTTAGCTTTTCTAACTTCATTACCCATGCAATCATTTAGTTTCTTCAGTCTTCGCCCTTAGGAACACAATATTTACAAACGGCGACCATGCACGTACTCCCTTGCTCTGTATACCTCAAGGATGGTTCAGCCGCACGAACTCCATATCCCTAAGCCTTTTATCGATCAAACTAGAGAAAAAGAGCCTTGGGCCCATCTTGTATCGATGCATCCTGAATCTGAATGCTAAGTAGCAGCTCGCTGCTTTACCAAACCGAATAAACCTCGATATAGCCATAAAAATTAGGTGTGTGACGCCGCATTGATTTCGATCTTTCGCGGCGACTGTGATAAGCTAAGAATTGTTCCCTAAATTTAATCCGCGCCCTGTCAGCCAACTTTGAGCCTTGAAATTGATTTTCTAGACCTGACTCAAGATTGCTGCAGGAGAACTTTTTTGTTCAGACGATTTTGCCGTCTTCTACAGGGTAACAGGAACCATGTAATCCGGCAGTAGAAGATATCAGTGCCACCCGAAGCTGCACCCGAGGATATAAATTGCAGAACCCTCATTTTGCGATTGGAGGGTTAAATACTGGAATCCGTAGCTGCTTCGCAGATCTTAAATGTGGAGTGCAGGAAGGCTTGCAGGTCTGTGACATGTACATGAATCATCTTATGGTGAGGCGCTGAGATTAGGACGAAAGAAGTTCCCATGAAATATGCATTGTACATGCATACATATATGGTGCATATAGGAAGAATCAGCAGGTACAATCACATCTACACCATCTCCCATCCTAACTCTGTTTCAAAAAAAAATAAAAAAATTCGAAAGGAAACGGAAATTGTGGCACGGGTCTATAGCAATTACCCCAGTATTAAAATATGAATTTTCATTCTCCAGACTTAGGTTTGAGGGAGGAAATAGGCGAAGAAAATAATACAAACGCAACGGATACTGGTATTCTTAAATCCATTCTTGGCTGTGAGCTTGGACGACTTGTTCGTCTAAATCTACCCATTTGGGATTATCCATGCTGGTTCCACAATTCCGTTCGGCTAATTTTCGACTAGCGTCGAAACTAATTGCTCCACGCTAAGAAATTTTCAGCTGAGTGAATTTTCCAACTAATTTCCGTACTTCTCGCCAACCCTCGACATCTCAAATTGTTGCGAAAGTCTGTGCTGTTCAAAGGGGCAACCCTATTGTTATGCAGAAAATACCCGGATGCTAAATTTTTGCTAGCTTCGCCAAGTTTACAAGGGGGTATTTGAGTCTAACGTCGCGCGAATTCGGAAGCAAAAAAAAAACTTTGAGGTCCAGAAAATAGATAACGATTGAAGATTTCACCAATATCTGCGTAGGTAGTAAAAACAAATGCAAGCGAACAGGATTCTTGTTTTTCGCAGACTCTCGAACTTCTGTGGCCTATGAGGCGGACCGACGGCCCGCCATGGGCGATTCCTTACTTGACCGTTCAGCTCCCTCAGATGCCATTATTGTGTTGTCTGGCTGTGAGAAACGGCCTGTCGGTTTTGGAGAAAAATTTAGACTAAATGAATCATTATACGGAACTCAAAGATTGAGTTCAAGAGCTTAAGGCCCTATCGATGTCTAAGCCATGCGTTAGCGAAAATCACGTTATTACGTTCCCGCTCACAGATCTACATAATATAAAAAACATGGTAGACATTGCTGAAATGGCATACCACGCGTTGCTGCCTAGCCGCAGGTTGTGAAAATCGATTGAAAGTATGGTTTTAGTTACAAATCACCCTGAAAGATTATGTTTGCGAAGGTTAACTCGAAATTCTTGGGCCATGAGCTAGTTCCTAATTCATACTGGGGTCATGGAGCCGCGATAACCCTTTTTATGCACGCAATACAGTACAGAGCGGCATTTGTCCAATTTTGCCGTCTCGTCCACGATCCCTGCCTCTCCATTATACTCGAACTTCATTAGTTGGTTCAGTTTCTGGACTGCACACGACACAATCTCAGGCATGTAATTGGTTGATCCTGTAGAACCGTGATATCCGACTCCTTCGAGTACGCACAGGGTCCTTTGGCTGAAGGCACAAGAATACTAAGGCTATTTCTATAACTGTCTGAGCATCAAGCGGTTCGAACTGACGGGTCGTATTGTCCTCAAATTGAAGTATAAAAGGCTTGCGTGTGTAGCTTTGATCTCAGCTGTTAAATTTTATCAGCATCGGCACAGTATCTTTACTCAAAGCTTAGTACACTTACCTATCTCGAATCCACAACCCCCCTTTTCAAGAATTTACAAAATGAAGGCTGCTTTCATCTTCGCTCTTGCTACCTTGTCCGGTGCTTTGGCCCAGACGTCAACCTGTCCGCTATATCCAGTTACTGTAACTCCCCTTCCGGTGTAAGTAGCATTTTGGCTCACTTGGAATCTCTTTTAAGCTTTATCCCCAGCCTAAATTCCAGTATCTAACGCCGTAACAGCACAATCACAATCACCGCCAACGCCACCACTATCACTGCTACAACACCAACCAAATATGTCACTGTGCCATGCCCAGGTAAGCCCTTTTGATGTGTTCGAACACTATCGCAATAGACTAGTAATATTAATTCTTCTGCATCGTAGCTGCTATTTGCAAGCCCCAGACTTGTGGTAATTTCCTCAAGCGTTGCGATCCTAAACTTGACTGCTGGTGTGGATTGAGTGCCGAAGGCACTGCCGTTTGCTTCCAGAACTCTTGGTGCTCTGGTCTCAAGCAGTGCAAGTCCACTCGCGATTGTCCATCAGGTTTCACATGCTTCGTTCAAACCTGCTGTGGCGTTCCAGTCTGTGTTAGCACTACCTGCAAGTCTTCAAGCCCCATCAAGAGAGGCTTGGGTGGCCACGCACAATACAAGCGAGAAATTGCCTCCGCCGATATGATTGCCTTCTCCAAGGGTATGGAGATCCCATCATTCGATGCTAGCCAGCCCTAAAAAGTCACCGGCCGGTTGTAAATACAGAGTTTAACTCTAGCTTTTTTTTTATTTGGAGTGATTTTCTCAAGGGGTGGTTGGTCGAAGGTTAAAGCAAAAGTCTTATGCATACATCTAAGAACTGTTAGGAAAAATCTTAAGAGTCTATTTCGTGTATTTACTCTTCCAAATCAAATTATCGTCGTCTCATCACTCTCCCCTCCATGCCATGGATGCGTTGTGAGAATGTTGCATTTTCGTTTCTGGCTGCTGGTGGAGTCTCACCCGTATTCGCGTCGAATTTTGACTGGCGACAGGTACAAGTTACAAATAGATACCCCCGGTTAAGTAAGGTTCATGGCCCAGCCTGGCCTGGTCTTGATATTTCATCCTTCTTATAATGACATCAGGTAGCCCCACACCTTCTCCAGTTGCAGCCCTATTGCATCGGTGGGAAGTTTGAGCCCCCCAATCACCGTATCCTTTCGATTTCCACTACACCCAAACCACTCAGAGCCAATATTAATCAGCTTATCGGCATATCCGGTCTTCGTCATGGCTGCAAATACCCGCAAGATAGCCATCGTTGGCACTTGCGACACAAAGCTGGATGAATTGCTCTATCTCCATAACTGCATCGTCACCCTAGCTCAAGAATACGACACATCTAAGTTCTCAATTGTCCCTTTTATTGTTGATATCGGAAGGATCCCGCCTTCATCAACTGCATCACAAAGAGTGATATCTATATCATCACTTCTACACCCAGACACCAAGTGGGAATCTCGAAATGATCTTGTTAGCACTGTTGGACTTATGCTAAAATCGTATCTGCTTGGCCTTATTTCAAAACATGAGGTCCATGGCGTTCTTGCAATTGGCGGCAGCTGCGGGAGTAGCATCGTCGCCGAAGCCCTTCAGGCGCTTCCTTTTGGATTCCCTAAAATCCTACTAACGACCATGGCTAGCGGTGATATTAAGCCTTACATCGGCTGCTCAGACATCTCTGTTATGTATAGTGTTGTTGATATAGCAGGCTTGAATTCTCTTCTAAAGGATGTCTTGAGAAATACAGCTGGTGCCATTGCTGGTATGGTGGCCTCCAAGTCTTTTACTGGGGGAAATTCAGAATCTAAGACTTTTGCGAGAAGAAAAATTGCGATGACGATGTTTGGAATCACGACACCGGCGTGTGATGCGGCTAGAGCCTTACTTGAACAGAATAATTGCGAAGTTTACGTTTTTCACGCAACAGGCTCTGGCGGTATGGCAATGGAGAAACTCATTCTCGAACGCGCATTCGACGGGGTTTTGGATCTCACCACTACAGAGCTTGCTGATGAGGCTTTTGGTGGCGTCCTAAGCGCCGGAAGCCAGCGACTCAAAGGGGCGGTCAGATCTGGCATACCAACCATCATAAGCACTGGTGCCTTGGATTGCATCAATTTTGGGCCGCGAGATACCCTCCCTGAGAGATATGAAAGCCGTAAAATCCATGTGCACAACAGCGCTGTCACCCTGGTTAGAACAAATGAGCAGGAAAACACATATTTAGGAGAAGTAATATCCAAAAGAATTGCTGAGAATATTGTACAGGATGGAGAGCAGAGAGTCCAAGTTTGGCTGCCCTTACAAAGCGTTAGTCTAATCGATCAAGAAGGGGCAGTTTTTCGAGATGAAAATGCAGACAGGGCTCTCCATGACAGTATCAAGAAAAACTTATCAGAGTCATCCATTCCGGTCATTGAGAAGCAATTAGACATCAACAACCCCTTATTTGCACAGGCGGTAACTGAGGCGCTTCTAAAACTCATGGAAACCTAAGCAGTAGATGGTATGATGATACAAGGCGCTCCAAGTCTTAGTTTGCATTTGAATAACTTTAAAAAGCATTTGTTTTCTCTATTATATTCCTAACTATCCACTCTAAGGGTACAATATCCGAGAAAAAATAATTACGCTCCCGGGACACTATTTAAACCAATCATTACCACCATAGACTAATTCCTCTCTCTCAGGGCTTCCAAAATATTTTGTTCAACCAACTTGAACGGATCAATTTTGTGATACTGTTCGCTGAAATATTTCGCCCGCTTAGAGTATGTTTCGTCTCCAAGTACCTTGGTAACAGCAGCTAGAACGTCCTCTTGCTTAGCAGTTTGGCATTTCAAATTGATAGCGGTACCTGTCCATTCGACACGGGCATTATTTTCCGGCTTGTCTTCACCGGTTCCTACTAGAATGAGTGGAACACCATAGTACAGCGCTTGCTGAGTGCTACCAAAGCCACCCGAATTCACAAACAGGTCAAGATGCGGGAACAAATCCTCGAAAGGGACGTAGTTGCATACACGGGTGTTTGCCGGTATTTCGAGTCCTTCAGGCAGCTTCTGGTGCGGAGCGCCGAGAGAAGCGACCAAGAGGATATCATCGCGATCAGCAAGGGCTTTGATCGTGGGCACAATAAGGTCATTCATATCGTTCCATGGAACAGTTCCTTGACAAGCAAATACTATCTTCTTAGCCTTATTCTTCGAGACTTCGAGTATTTCGTCCCAGAACGGCGGGAATGGCGGGACTTTTCGGCCCTTAAGTTCCGGCCAGCCAATGTAACGAAGTCCTTTGGGTGGATCCGCGCGTTTGTATTCTTGTTCCTCAATCGAACATTGGAGATACCGATGGGAGTACTTTACGTGATCAAGAAGAACTGGTAGTGGATCTGCTGTCGCTCCGAGGCCCCTAAGAGTCAGTTCGAAAAGACTCTGCGCACCCTTGAAAAATTCCTCTCCCTCCCACACCTGCTTATGCATCGCGGCATACTGGGCCCTCTGCTCGTCGTTTTCTGCCGGAGGAAGACCTGCATTGAATGGCGCCAGATCAGGATCACTACAAGCGACCGGTACAGAACCAATGGTGAGCACAGCGCTAGGTGGGATGCCCCTCCACGGTGCGCCGAAGAGGTATGGGGCTGCTGCCCAAGAGCCGGTTTCGCCAATAATGACGAGCGGCTCTCCTTTATAGCTTTCCCGTGTAGTAATCTCCTCGCAGACTTTCTGTAATGTCTCATATTGCTTCGGGATTGGAGTGATAAAGAATTGTATCAAGTCCAGATTCGTTCTCTGAGGGGTTCCTTTTTGAATGCCTTCAACTTCATACAATAGTGTCGTTGGGTCCGATATCTCTTCCGGGTAAGGATGGAAAGTTGCGCCAGTCCATTCAGAGTCTTCGCGCAGACCCCCTCCGGTAGTTATATGCACCTCATATCCATTTTTAACAAGATAGGTAGCAATTGGTAATAAGCTTTTGAAATGCGCCATGATCGGGGCACCCGTTAAGACGATAATGGGTTTTAGTTCAGCCATTATGCTCAGCTGTCACTTCTAAATCTCTGGATGAATTGTGCAGTGGGTAGATGCTCGTAGCAGTGACTTTTAAAAGCAAATGAGAGAAAACAGAGATTCGAAATTTAACCGTGATCGTTGATATTGATAGAGATTAAGCAATTTGGTATAAGAATCGAAGAGAGGTAGTCCCAAGTATGTCTTATCGAGAGGATTTATATACCTCGAAGACTTGTATGGCTAAAATGAACTGATCTGGAACGACAGCACAGCCACCATGTCAACTGTACCAGGAAGTTCATATCCTGCTTCAAAAAAATATCAGCGCATATATTATTTATTCGATATCATTGTGGATCAAGACTAGAAGTTTCTCGCGGAGATGTTATCCAATTCCGTTTGTGCTCGACCTTTGTTTAACAACCCCTACAGCGTGTGCATTAGCGCTAACTGCAGTGAACAGCCTGCAGTTCTGTCTAAATTGACGTCCTAGACAGAGCACTAAGTCAGAATAATAGGCCATTCAATCAGCTAGTCACTATATGCCGTGCTTATGCGACCTACGCGCAGGGCCCGGACTTAATTCCACAATCGGCAAGATAATCGGCATATCGATTCACAGATAGTTAATTGAATGTTAACGGAATGAGCTGGTTCTGACTAAGGCTGGCTCGACTTCCGACGTGTTGTTGGTGGACCAAGACATTTCAGTGGTTTTTGGGCTGACGTCAGCTTGGCTCAAAATGAGCCTGGCTGGCACTCTAAGGCAAATTTCGAGCACTATTATTTGATAAACAGGGAAGAGATTGGACATGCTGGGTAAAACTGTCCACTCTCTTGCTGTTACGAATGGCTTCTAAGCGATTACTAACAATCAGCTTTGAGGTTCTAATCTACCGAGCCCAGCTGCAGCTGTTCTCCACTATGTACTGTTTTCTCACAGTATATATAGTGGGAATCCCTCGTTACAGTTAAGAGTAGGCTGCCGCGTACCAACAAATTGGTAAACATTTGAATCAGCTTAGAGAGGGAGAAATTTTCCAGTTTGCGTTCGTTCACTGCGAACAAGAAGTTACTATTCTGACGTTCCGCGTAAGCGTGTAATTCGCGATATTCTTATGAAGCTATTGGCAAGGGTACAGAGCTACCCCCGAGGACCCACACCGCTAGTTACATCCGTTCATACCTGCCAAATGTCTATTCCTTTTTGCTTTGACAGCGCCTCACTGATACGTTGACCGATCATCATTTACTAGAACAAGAAGAATTGTTATACACCAAACCTGTACTTCTCTCCAGTTCTGGCAATTCTTTCAATCAAAATTCGATACGCCCGGGGCGTCGTACATGCAAACTTCGTCCGTGTATTTGGAATAGCGCGCGTATTCTACCCGATTTATACTAGTTTACCACCGGTTTTCGACGAAATTTAACCTCATTTAACTCATCCGCACTCCGTTTCAACAGGATCTGGAATTACTTGCCCAAGATAGTTAAACTGAGGCTCAGTCCTGCTCACATAAGCCCCTTTTCAAGATGTACGGCCAAGTAGTAGAGATTTAGCAATATTGATTTTTCCGGCCGACAAGCTTAGAAATACCAGACAAAGAGCGAATCTTGAAATACCAACGCTCGTGCAGCTCTATTGTATTCAAGTTTAATCACGTGCGAATCTTTATGCCCCAAGATGCTTCGACGAGGCCTTGCTCTTTTAATCATCTGGATCTCTTTTCATTTGGCTTTTGTTGTTACCGGATATGAGAGTGATTCATCTATGGGACCAGAGGTAGCACTTATGCACCTAAACAAAAATAACCAACGAATGCTCCTCTCAAAAAAAAAAAAAAAAAAAAAAAAAATTGTAAAATACAGTTCCTTAAATACTGTAAAGCCAGCTGTGTTTTTATTGGTACCTATAGAGGAAGCGCTACAGGACAGGCTATGTCGGATTTTTGGAGGTTGACCCTCGTATTAAAGGTAGTCCATACTGGAGCTCTGGTACCTTGCAGAGTGTATTTTTCCAGACGAAAACAGCCGGCGTTGGGGGGCAGTTCGAAGACCGAGCGGCGAAACGATGATTATGGATAGTGCCATTGGCTCAGAAGGCCATTCCAAATTTTGAGTCTTTTCCTTTGATCAAATGGCAAAAAAACCCGCATAATATTATTTCTTTGGCATCTATATGCGACGGATCCAATCTCCAAAACAAGTTACCGGCACAGGAGCCGATATTGTCCAGAGCCCAAACCAGCCGCAGCACAAAATTCAAGGAGCCTCAGCCAATGCGTTGCGTAAAATGTGTTGTTTTGCTGGAGAGCAACAATCTCAGTCTCTAGTACGTCTGGCCCCCAGCGAGACCAGTCTCTAGCCTCTTTGCAAAGCAGAGAGCGTTGCAGCAACACAACGCGTTAGGGTCTGGTTTACGAGACCGAGTCTGGCTGGTCTCGCATCTGCTTTGCAGAGTGTTGCAACGCAACACGGTAGGGTCTGGTCTCGTTCCCAAACTCCAAGAAGCCAAAATATTTGTTTGGAAGGTGTCTGGATTCGAGACCAAGTCTGGCCCACTGCGAGAGTAAAAACCAGACAGAGTGTTGCTTCGCAACGCACAAGTCTGGCAAAGTTGCGAGACCAAGCCAAACTGGTCTCGCTGGAGCCAAACCAACAACGCAACGAGACCAACAACGCAGCAACAATCTATCAAACTTGGCTGTGTCCAACGCAACACCTCGAGTCTGGCTTACTGCAAGGCCAGTTGTGTCTGATCTCATTCCCAGCCTCTACCAAGCAGCACACCTCAATTGGCGTGAGTTGTGTCCGGCCGCGAGCTCGACGAAGGCCTGACGTCTTGGACCCTGATAAACAATCTAATACTTCCAATGTAGCCAATTGCGCCAATTTCAGGGCATTTTCATCGTATCTTGAGGGCTTAGTTTAGCATCTACTAGTGCACCAAGTCACTAATATCGCTTGAATAGTGCTGCAAACACACGTACACGACGCGCTAAGCTTCTAGTTTGCGAGACAATAATATGTAAGGACTTGTGCAAATAAGCAACACAGAAGCCCCATGCTGCAAATCATCAGATGCAGCGCGTTCAATTAGGCAGGACCCAAGTGACCTAGCTTTCGTGACCGAAGTAGAACATGTAATCTTGAATCGTCTGATAGTAATGGAAGGCCAATGTCCCCCGGGGAATTCAGTGGGGGTTCGACAGATTTCGCTCTGCCCTATTCGCAGAAACCCGGCGGGCGTTATCTCTGATTCCCCACGTCTTTGCAGGGGAAGCTTATCATGCATAATTGGTGAGCAGCGGGAATGTGGGATTTCCGCTTGAAATGGCCAAGTTTTAACGTGGGTAGTACAAGAGATGGAAAATTATGCAGGGTGTCAGTCCATATTGTAATATCGATTCACAATCAGAGCTTACACCTTATCAGCTCTTTGCTCAAATCATTCAGCGACCGGCGACCGTTGAGAATTATGTGACTTTAATCCAATCAGCAGCAGGCCTGCTTATCATAACAGCAAGAACAAGTTGTATGAGGGAAACTACCAGTTAAAAGACTCTGAAGAACCCAGTATACATAAGAGTTTGTGCCCTCATAAGGTATGGCGATTCGTACCTCACGCGTGGAATATTTTTCTCTTCATGCATTCCATTTCCTACTTCCATATTAGTTTGATCAGTCAGATTTAAACTCCTACATCCGAATCCACGTTCAAATTCGACTTGCACAATAAAGCTCGTAGTTGACTTTCCCGATCCCAGAGATAGCAGTATACATAGCTACGTAGCCTCCTGGGCTAGCCCGGAATCCAAATTCATCACCATGGCGGAATCTAGCGACGATAACATGGCACCGATTAGCCAAGAGAAAAAAATTTCGATGGCCAAAGACATTCTCCATATGGAGAAAGGAGATGTAGTCGACATCAGTTCTGACGATGCACTATTAATGGCGTTAGGCTATAAACCAGAATTAAAGCGCGAGTTCTCTTACCTGACAGTATTCGGTCAAAGTTTTGGGGCAATGGGCATTGCGCCAGCTCTCGCGGAAAGCTTGATATTCTCTCTAGGTAGTGCCGGGTCAGTAGGCTTAGTATGGACATATTTTTTAGGCTGCGTGACGTTGATCCCCGTCGCGTTAAGTCTAGGAGAGCTGGGATCAAGTATGCCTACTGCCGGCGGCTTATACTACGTAAGTAAATTCACCACCCCTATCAACCAGAAACTACCATCTATAACTCTAGCATTCTCACTTTGTACATGGATAAGTGGGTCGCAAAGTTAACACCAACAAGGGCAAGGGCGTTGATGTGCTGGCTTGCGTAAGTTGATTTAATATTATGCTACATGCATGCATCGCATTTATTAATGATACTATATCACAGAAGGCTAACAATTAGGAACTCACACTGATATTGTCGAGCTAAGTGGTTACATGAACGTCCTGGGCTACATTTCCATCTTTGCTTCAACAATATATGGCGCCACTCTCATATTGGTCGCTGAGATTATTATTGGATCGGACGGAACATGGCAAACAACAAAATACATCAATTACGGTTTATACGCCGCCACAACAATCATCTGTTTCAGCATGACTTGCGTCCCTTCCGCGACTCTATCAAGGTTGAACAATGCGTATATTTGGTTTCAGCTCGCGATGGCTTTAGCTGTGATTATCGCCCTACCAGCAGCAACTCCAAAGGGAAATATCAACAGCGCGTCGTTTGTATTTTCTGAATTCCAGAATACTGGTTTTTGGCCAAACAAGTAAGCTTTTTACACATTCATATGATCACGCTTGGTAATTCTTAGGAAGATAAACGTGAGACGCTAATATAATGCTATATTTCTCTACCTCGATATAGTGGATGGGCTTTCATGCTTGCATTATTGACCCCTGTCTGGGTTGTCTCAGGCTTCGAATCATCGGCTACAATTGCGGAAGAAGCATCGAATGCTGCAAAAGCAGTACCTTTCGCCATGGTTTCATCGCTACTAATCGCCTTGGTAGTAGGAATGGGTGTCGTGATCTCTATAGCATTTACCATGGGCTCGGACGTAATTGCAATTGTAACTAGTCCGCTAGGGCAACCTATGGCGCAAATATGTTTGAATAGTCTGGGTAAAAAAGGAGCCATTGCCATGCTCACGTTCCTATGGTTCACAAGCATTTGTAACTGTTCTATGTTGCTTGTAGCCGCGTCCCGGGAAACATTTGCGTTGGCTCGAGGTAAGCACGACCAAAGGCCAAAACGTCATTAATTTCTCCGCGTAGATATTTCACACTAGACGACTAACTTGTTACAAGACGGCGGCCTCCCATTTTCTGGATTCCTTAGAGTTTTGACCTCAAACAAGACTCCAGCTAGGGCGGTTCTTTTTTGCGCTCTGGCCACACTTGCTGAGGGCCTTCTGATGTTCGTCAACACCATTGCCATCAACTCGATCTTCAATCTCGCTATCATGGGTCTCTACTTTGTGAGTCCCGCTCCAAATTTCAGCCCACAAAACTTCATCTTGTCTAACCATAAGTGAAGGCATATACGATGCCTCTTGTCTCACGTCTTCTTTTTAACGAATTCAAGCCTGGAGTCTGGTATCTTGGCCCAACTCTCAGCCCTATCCTTGCGATATACAGTGTCGCATGGATGACGTTCATCTTTATCCTTCTCCTCTTTCCGGCATATCCAAGCCCGGATGAGACGCAAATGAACTATGCCGCGGCAGTGCTCGGCTTCGTTTTGGTGTTTTGCTTAATATATTATTATTTCCCCAAATACGGCGGAAAGACATTCTTGTAAGTGTTCCATGTTGCCGAATCACACACCGCCGGCTATATGTCCGCACTAACATTCGCTCCACAGTTATGGCCCGGTTCGCACTATTGATGAAGTAATTGCATCGAATCCAGAATTAGAGGAACATCTCGAACGCAAAATCACGGAGGAACGGAGGGAAAGCAAGGCGGCTTGATAAACCGTTCAGCTTCAACTTCAATGGGAAAAGGCTAAATATAAAGTTATAATATAACTTAAGTAATATATAATTACGTATCAACGCAACGCAATTCACCTCGGAAAAGTGAGAAAAGCTAGAATAATCCTAATAGTATACCATTTGAAACTCTAAGGGTTTGGTTTGCAATAATCCGAGTCCCGGATCGACAGAAGCGCATGGAGTTCCGAGAGGAAAGGCTTGGGTTGATCCGGGACCCAGAATCTAGATATGTCTGGGGCAAAGTAGCAAGGGAGGTGGCGAGTTGGATAAATCATTGCCCCGGGCTTGTGACTATTTGCGTTCTTCAAATATTCTCCTTTGATCCGGTCTAGAGCTATTAGCCTGCTGGTAATCGTCTTCATCCGCTTTGACCTAGATATTCGCAATATAAGTTTCGTTTTGGCCTTTGCGCCACCTTAATGTTGTCTTGTGGCGGCTAAATGCGATCAATGCCGATTCACCATCCGCACACAAGTAAACCCGGTCGGGCCTAAAACCCCACATTGCAGCTGTCCCATTTTAAAAGTCACAATACTCGGCTAAAACATAACGTCGGACCTTGCAGGACGTGCAAATGATCAGGCGCGGCAGTGTTATCCGAGAAGATGATCGATGGAAACATTCGAAGCTAGAAAGAATATTTGGAAACCAGGTATTCATTTATCCAGCCCCATGGTGCCTGGTGCAGAGATAAACCGGAAATCCATTGGAACAAGCTTTACAAACAGTTGAATTGCCCGATTCTCTACGTAATTTAGCCGACGGCTATGAATCGAAAGCTATATTCTCATTTCCTCAACTAAAGGGAATGATCGTGCTATAGAGGCAAGAAGAAAAAACCTTTGGTTCAATTCTGATATTGCTATAAAGAGAGGGTTCCTCCCGATGGCCTTGCGCTCTGATATTGCCTTCTTTGGAGGACCGCCGATCACTTTGACGTCTTCGCCAGCAATAACAGAGATGGCTCCATCAATCCCAGTTGCAGTTGCGGCAGTCGCTGCATTATTCAGCAATGTAGCCGCCAACCCATTGCACAAGAGAGCGGTCACAAACGAAGGTACCTCTTTGACGTTGCTTTATCAAAACAACCTCAATGCCACGGATGATGTCAATCATGTGGGTGCTATTCTCCTAGACGAAACGCCCTATACAAAAGCTGCGTCAGCTTGCGGGGCCATTGGCGAATCATTGATCTCATGGAGTACTCTTGCGGCTCATCGAGATGATTTTGAGCGGCAATTGGCGTACCAGTCTTTCATTGGGAAGTCAAAGCCTACTCAAAGATATTATATTGCCGGTGGCGCGGTTTCTGCGACTCAAGATCCCGGTTCACTCCAAATCACCATTCAGCCAAGCCGCGATATTGCGCTTCCAGTGCTTTGTACTCAATCGTCCAACAGCAATAGCGTTTACGCCGCTGCCACCACGTCAAACAAAGTCGTTGTCACAAGCGGTTCCAACACCTTTGTAGGATATCGTAATCAGAAGAGCTTCCGGTTCCTCGGAATCCCATATGTGACTTTTCCAGGGCGATTCAAATATTCGGTATATCCTTCCGCACCCAGCGGCGTTACCGTCGATGCCACAAAGTACGCGAAGCAATGCTCACAGCCATACCAAGCTGCTGGAGCCACCAGCGAGGATTGCTTGATCCTGAATATACAAACACCATATATCCCCAAGGCAGGGTCTACTGACGGCCTTCGCCCGGTACATTTCTGGATCCATGGTGGTGGCTTCACTGGAGGCACAGGAAATGATCCGGGTAGTGACGGCGGAAATCTAGCGTCCCGTGAAGACGTTGTAACCGTTAACATCAACTACCGTCTTTCAACGTTAGGATTCTTGGCAATTCCTGGTACTGACCTCAAAGGCAACTATGCAGTCAGCGATATGGTTGCCGCCCTAAAGTGGACGGTGGACAATATTGCGGCATTCGGAGGAGACCCAAATCGTATTGTTATCAACGGCGAGTCCGCAGGAGCTGGTTCCACCCGTGTCTTACTCGGTTCCCCACCAGCGATAGATTTATACCAGGGTGCAATCTCTATGTCAAATCTGGGGTTCGGCTACGCTTTGGGTATTGGATACAGTTACGCCAACACTTATAGCGACTATCTCACCATCGAAGGGTCCTACAATATCGCCGGTCAACAAATATTCACCGCACTTGGATGCACGCAGGCTTCTCTTACTGATCAGATCGCGTGTCTCAAGACCGTTGATCCCCTTACCATTGCTACCGCAAGTACTGTCGCTCGCTATGTCGTCCAAGACGGTTATTATGTCAATACACCGATTCTTGATCTTACGGGCAAATATGGAGGTTCAGTTGCCAATGTCGACGTTATATTCGGAATCACAAGAGACGACGGTGCTTCCTTCTCGACCTATCCAAAAACCCCTGTGACCAGTATTCTCCAAGGATTACAGGTCGGCTTGGGTATCAATGCCGCAAACGCCCAGAAAGTCATCGATTCCGGACTCTTCCCAGCTCCAAATACGGGAGACGTTACAAAAGACAGTTTCAACGTCACCTCACGTATCGCTACGGACCTTCAATTCAGATGCGTCGACCAAGCTACAGTCTACGCCGGTGACGCAACAGGAGTGTTCAAGTCGGCGCATTATTACCAAATGGATCGAACTTACAGTGGCTATGACCCAAACAATCTTGGAGGGCCACCAGTGACGCCTGGGTATCCTAACGGAAATCCAAATTTGCCATACTATCGTGTTCACGGTTCCGATATGCCAAATGTTTTTGGCAATCTCGGCACCTTGAGAGACGAAAACGATTTGTATACGATCCAGCTATCTTCGGGCTATTTCGCAGAGTTCATTAAGAAGGGTACGCCGAACGTTCCGACAAGATACTTGACGGTAAGAGGGTACGAAAAGACCTTGGCTGCAATCGATGGGACCGGACGCTGGAGTGAGGTTAGAGGAAAGAGCGGTCCAATTTTGCTTATTGATTACCCGGCCAAGTCGAGCCCATATGTTGATGCTGAACAGTGTGCTTGGCTGGGGTATCCTCTTGACTATTACCTTACGCATTAATACCTAAGATTGAGATGTGGGATTGTATCGTAGATGATACATTCAATGTATGATTAATGTAACCTGTTTTTATGTAAGACATGAGCACAATCAAAATAATTACCAAGAATAGTACGCACTTTTAAGTTATCTCGTAAACCCGCCGCTCGAAGCAAACTTTTAAGGCTCTCTTATTAGCTACCCCTAACATAGCTTCCACAGGAGGAGACCGAGTACAGCAACTGGCAGTGTGAGAATCATCGCCATCGTAGAAATCTCGGCTCCTTTGGCAAATGCCTTCAGTATCCCCCATCTCTCTAAAAATTTTCTCCTCGCTAGGTCCAGCAGCTGGGTTCTTACAACCCACCACCACTCCCCAAAGCTCTCTAAACCAACAACTTGTCGATGTACTAACCGGCCTTGCCCATCTGATATCCGCAGTACAGTCCCTGCTATCCTTCTGCCGTCGCTGGAGATAACATCTTCCTCCCAAGGCTTTCGCCTGACGGTGACATAGAGCATAGATAGATGGAGGTCGCCGTAGACTTCGGGTGTCAAATCCAAGTCGATGCTGAGGTTCACGTCGAGGTGAACCTTTGTCCTTGGCGGTCTTTCGTGGTCTTCGAGCAGTTGCTCCGTCAACGCAGCATAGTTTCTGACAGAACCTGGATCCAAGATGTAGGAGCGAGTAATATCATGATGACTGGTTCCTGGATCGGAAGCAAATACTTGGTTTTCACCGTTGCGCGACGGGGCGGGGGCGATAGCTCCAGAGTCCTCAGCACTCGACATGAAAGGCAGATTTGGAGGCGTGCGGCAACGCTTCCTGTTTCGGGTGCCGACCGTAGCAGGCGAGAGAACTACTTCCAAGCGATTTGGCTGGAGTTTAAAGTCAGAGGAGGAGGATCAGCCGTTGTCGTCAGGAATGGTACGAAAAAGTAACTGTTCCTGAGGCCGAAGCATTCGTGGTATCTTGGAGAAGGGCCGAAAGTGTATTGCGCAAATGATTGTTTAGCAGTTTCCATCTGGTCGTCATGACTATGGCGAAGGAAGGGTAAATTGGGCCACAACCAACTTATCAACTGAAAGTTGCGAAACCCTACCTACCCCTCTCTGATACGCTAATTAGCATTAGCTCAACACATAAGGAACAAGCACATACATTCACGTTTTGGTTATTATCATTGGCAATATGTCACCGGTTTTACTCAATCGAATTCATGAATTCATATACAAGTAGTGGAAAATACTTTTACAAGATAGGATATTTCGAAAGGTATCGCTGGCATGATACTTACAAACTTGAACGTTCGAACGCGAAATGCAGAATTCGGAAGACAAACTCTTCCGTTCTCAAAGCTAAACAAAGGAGAATTCAGGTATGTAATAATATAATAAGTGCAAAGGAAATAAAACAAGAAGAAATATAGCAAACAAAAAACTTCAGTTGAAGAGAACCTTTCCACGTTCAATTAAGCGCATGTTGAGCACTCAAAAAGCCTAGGGCATTAAAAATTACGAAATGATTACGCTCTAGGGCACAACAAATCATAGTCCCGAAATAGCCTTCCAACTGATCGTCAACGAGGCTGGAGGTACTGGCACACTTAGGAACTATCCGCCGCAGGAGCCAAAAACCGGCAATTAGTTTATGACCTGAATTTTCCACGAAACGAAGGACAGACATAGTTAGCAGCTATCTTTTTCTTCCATTGGCTTTTTGAGAGCTTTTATGGACGAAGAAGTTGATGCTTGGGGGTAGTGGGGTTTGTTCTCAATCAGTAGGGTGGTGCTTTGACTTACAATAAAGCTAGAGTCAAATCTCCGTGAATTCGTGCTTTCAGCTCTACCTCAACCTCCAAGTTAAGGTCAAGTCGCAATTTCATCGGGTCATTTTTCTTGGGCGGCGGGGCTTGCATCATTTGTTGCTGTTGCTGTTGTTGCATTTGCATCTGTGGTGGTGGCTGCCTTCGTTCCCTCAGTGGCATATCTTCTGTAGACGAAGACTCGTAGCCAGATTTTTTGTTGCGACGACGGTTGCGCTTAACTAATTGACCCTTGTCGGCATCTTTGTCTTCATAAACAGATGGTAGAGGCTGAGACTTTTGGGGTTTATGGGAAGCCGTCGTAGTCGACGTATCTTGCTGTTCTGTGCTCATGTTGGAATTACTGCGACTCTGAGCAGGCCTTTGAGCCGATTGAGGTCTCGATCGACTTCTGAGACGAGAACCAGAGCGAGAAGCAGGCTTGTCCTTTTTTTCCTTTGAGGGTTTCTCTGAAGATTTCTCAGCCGCTTTGGGTGCTTCTTCTGTGGCCGATGGCGCCGTCGTATCAGAATGATTAGAAGTCTGATTTATATTTTCCTTGCCTTCGTCGTCGTCGTCGTGGGTCTCGTTGTTAGCAAAATCGCCGGTATCGTGCTCCGCAGCGGGTGACTGAGGTTGAGGATTATTCGAGTTCTCTTCCTCCGGTTCTAATGGAGGCCCTTCCCACTCTTCTTTTTTATCAGTATTGGTAGCCATTGTTGTGGATTTGAATATATTGCCGGGTGGTGTCTAAAATATCTAGCAGGAAAACTTTTTCTTACTTGGAGAAATTGCAAGCTGCCTACTTTACTTTACGGAGAAGATCACAGCTTATCAATGTACCGTCACCATGTTTCTATTGCGGCCGCTCCTTAAGAATACAACATCCTTGCGGGATCGTGATCATCTCCCCTGAGCCCTCGAGCTTGGTATTTTATTTCTATGTGTGACATCAGAGCTACCCACACCAAAGAACCCTTTAACATTCTTCAAAAAGGACTCGGACCAGGTCCAGAAATTTTGAATCAAAAAGGAAAGAGTATCGCCAGGGTTTTCCGCTTATGACGTGCGGAGGAGAAGGTTAGCATGGACGGGGCATCCGCATGCTCGTTATGACGCACTAACGCACTTGGTGATGGGCGACTGGGTTTGGACCCCACGGCTGCACAAATGTATCAGCCGCTCGTTCCTTTTCCCCCTGCGGCCAGCCGTTTCGCCATCTTGGAAGGCAACACAACGCCACCTGCCGCTCTCGTCTAAAACTTCCTTAGCGGGGTATCCCAACATCCTCGCAGCCTCGAGTGGGTCCTTCACGACCATCTCCCACGCAGTGGCTAATGTGAGATCGCCTTCTGGAATGCCACCGAGGCGCCAACCCAAAAATACTCTGAGTGGCGTCAATTATCAAGATTCCAGTGATTGTCGTAAAAATTCTGTGAAAGAATCCTGCTTCTGCAGGAAGGATCCTGGCAAATCGAAAGCGAACCTTAGATAGGCCTATGAAAACTCGATCTCTGTGCAAAAGGCAGGTTCATGACGTCCCCGCCTTATCCCGGGATCGGAAAGTATATTTCAATGAAGCCACACTGTGACAATGTGTATGATAACGTACGCCTCACGTCACGGAGCCCCAGTTGAATATCCTTTACTCAATAAACAACGCTAAGGACTGACATATGCATGTCAGTTTTCAATCGCGGGTGTTCTTAAGTCATTATCAAACGGCGAACCTAGTATCGATAGTAGTTATGTGCTGTTGATCATGTCATGATGATGAACATCTAAAAAATTTTCCCTTTCTTTTCGATCGTGAAGTAATTCTCCCATATGCCGGGTTTGCAAGCAATAGGGCAATAAACTGTGACGCTTAATAGAAAACGGTTCCCGCCTTACCTCTCCAGCCACGACTATAAAGTAAGTCTCATCACGACACCATGTTTCGAGGAATCAGATCATTATCACACAGACTATTACCTACTCAATATATAACATCTATTGCGCCTTCAGATACAGAAGACGACACATCTACTATTCATACCTTTAGAACAACCCAATCTACACCAACACAAGATTTTCAAGAATTTCAAGAATTCGAAACCACCTCTGCTCACTCATCTACCCCAAGACAATCCAAATCAAGATACGAATCCTCTGAAGCAGAATCAGAATCCACCAACATGAGTGCCTCCGTACAACGCGCAAATCTCCCAGAGCGTGGCTCCGAAACTGAGCAGCTCAACGTTCTCAATCCTCAGCCTGAGTCCTCCAAAGCAGAGTCTGAATTTGACGACGATGCTTCCACAAAGGACCCCAAGGAAGAGAAGAAAGAACTCACCGAGGAGGAGAAGCAACAAGCCATCGATGATGAAGAGCGCAAAAAGGTCATGAAGCGCATGGCTGATATCGTTGATAAGGGACTAGACAAAGTCAAGCCCCTCTTGGACATGATTGATCAAACGATCGACGAGGCCGAAAAGAAGAAAGAAAACGCGGAACTCGACGAAGATGCCTATGTCAGCAAGATGAAGCCATTGATCGAGAATGCGCACGGTGTTATGCAGTCTACGCTCGATCAAATTAAGGCTCTTGATCCCGACCACAAATTTGAGCGACTTGCTAAGCGTAACGTTGAAGACGCCCAGGCTTCCGCCGACGAGAAGTTGGTCATCGATGGATGTAAGGAGTTAACCACCCGCGTGCAAGCTACAATTGACAAGGGTCGCAAGTCGATCGAAGGTATGCCAAAAGCTAAGAAAGAGCTTGGTCCTCTTTTCAATATGTTGTCAGAGCCACTTCTCCAGATTCTTGGCGCTGTCGGTCTGCTAGTTGCTGGTGTTTTGAACTTGCTGGCAAACATTTTGAATGCTCTCGGACTTGGAGGTGCATTGACCCAGGTAATTCAGGGCTTGCGAATTGACAAGCTCCTCGAAACTATGGGATACGGCTCAGGATCGAAGAAGAAGTAAATAATAGAGCGATTTTTTACATCTAGGAGACACATGTTTGTTTTTTCTCTAGATTAATTATGACAATTTATGAATTTCCTATGAATTTGGCACTATTTTCTTGATTTTTCTTTTGGTTCTATCCTTTTTTTTTTGTTACGATAAAAAGCCTCGAGGCTATACGATAACGCTGTGTGACGCATAAGTCGACACAGTCATATATTAGTAGTTAGGATATTTGTTATTGGGCGAACTAATATAATAAAATCCTCTTATATTCCAGAAAAACTCATATTCGGTAATTTAAAATATAATATATGTGCAAAAAAAAGAGCTTTTGTAGGGGTTACTCCTTAGTATTGTCTTCTATGATATCCATGACAATAGTTACAGCGTTCATAGATTTTCTTTGCTCGCTATACTTTAACTCCCACCTTCCTTCCCCAATCTCATCGCCAATGTAGAAGACAGCTTTCTCTTTCAAATTTAGTGCCCCTTTGTAGCTCCACGGACCGACTATCTTTCCCTCTCCTTTCGACTCAGACCCCGTTCCGTACTTGACTTTATCATCTTCAACATATATCCAATTTAACGCGGGCGGATCGGTCCCAACATGAGATACTAAGCCAGTGACTTCCGTTCCGAGATAATCATGAAATAAGCCTTTAAAAGGGAACGCATCAGTGTCGGCTTGTGTATCGATTAGAACCTTCAAGCAATTCTCCGTTAGTAAAGCAGGCGCCTCGTAGATTGTTGTCAAGCCACAAACCTGTTTCTCCACCAAGACTATTTTTGCACCGCAAAACGGACTCTCCTCGTTTTCGGTAGTACAAAGAAGGTGAAACCATTTCGGCCCCTGCTTTTCCTGTTCTGCCGCTTGTTCCTTGAATCTCAATGCCTGCGTGACGCCGATCACCGTTGGTATCGACGATATGATCAAAAGGCCCAGAGTATCCATAAGTGTGATAATTTTACCTAGCTTCTTAAAATCTTCAGCGGGAATGAGATCTCATGGTATTCAAAAGACGGGATAGATGCTGACCACATTGCTCTGCATATGATGACATCATAATAAGGCTAGCGACATGAGGTGTGGCTTGTCACTTCGATGATGTGGTGCAAGAATAAGCGACCCCACTAAGGTGCTTGTACCAGCCCCATCACCAATCAATGGCTGGCTTCCCATGGATGCCACAAAACGGCATTCATACCCCACTTAGTCCCTGCTTGTCTGACGTAAAACAGCAGATGAACCCTGTCCCGCCCCAAGCAAGCTAATTCGGAATATGTTGAATACCTTGCAACGATCTGAATATTACATTACAAGAAATATTATTCCTGCAACATCAATCGCCTGGAGACGAAAAAAAAAAGGAAAGAAAAATTACACTCGCCGTGAATTCAAGCGTACGCTCTTTCCAGATGACGCAGAATTATTCCATGATGTCATTTGCACAAAAATTCTATGACGTTGAATCGGGAGACGGTGTGGATGGCAGGTTCCGATCAGATGGATGCAGACCCTTAACTTGCTTCTAGGCACAAATGATATTCCATCACTTATATACAGGATACCTCTGTGAAAATTCATCACAAATTTCTATCTTCAAAATACATTTTAAGTGATCACCAACAATTCCGACTTTGTTATCGAAAACTATCGTCCCACCCTTAAAAAACCCTCCCAGCAATTCCTCAGTCAATAAACCAAAATGGACCCAGAGAAGAACATGACCACTACGGCGCCTTCAGATGACGAGTACAGCGAAGAAGACGTACGATCGCGTTCGCGTTCCAGAAGACGTGGCGCCCGCCGAAACCGCAACAGACAACAAGGCGGTGCTAGTCAAGCCCTCCAGCCAGTATCGGAACTCGGAAATGAGGTCTCTAAGGCAACTGGCCAAGTCACAGATACAGTCAGCGGTGCAACGGGGGCAGTCAGCGGTCTTGCCAGCGGGTTAACTGGTGGCGGTGGTGGACAAAAGAAGGATACCTTGAGATTGAGACTAGATCTTAATTTAGATGTTGAGGTTACTCTCAAAGCTAGAATTCATGGTGACCTTGAATTAGCATTGCTGTAAGTTGTTTCCAGACTCATTCCTCTCCTCCTTACCCTTCATCTTTCCCGTTAATATATGGCAAAACGGGTTTTAAATATTTTGTGTGAATATACAGTTCCTAACCGCTGAGAGTCTGTCATACAGACAATAAAAAACACGGTCCAAATGTCTCGCTACGCACTCGGTCAAGAATAAAAGGGCTTAATTGAACTTCGGTCCCATCTTGTCCTAATTTGCAGAAGTTGATGTCCTCGAGGGACACGATGGATTGGTTAGATTTTTCAATATATGTTCTTTACGCTCACGACTGATTCATTCAATACTTATACCTGTTAATTATATTGTTTGTTGGTTTCGTTTACTGCATCTGCAGCGTTTACTTTGTTCCTATCCCATTTTATTTTCCTATTGTTCTATTTTGACGAATCCCAAGCTATTAAGAGAGTCAATAAGCACTTTGTCCCTTCTATAATTAAAAGCTTTGAAACTATGAATTTGGCACCAATGGTGAAATATATTATTTGTATAAGAGGAAGATAGTATATTTGTACAATTGTGAAGCCTTTGCCTCCATACAAACTCCACCATTGGAGTTATCTTTTTTTAGGGAAAAAGAAATTTTAAAAATAGATAATGATAAACAAATCTGACCTCATAGATAGTGCATCCAGGGATGCCTGGCGCGACTTTTCGCCTCAGTGATCTTCTGGATTTTGAACAGCACCCATTAATGCCTGTGCAACGCGCGCTGTTGTGTGCGAATTATCTGGTCTGAAATGTCTGGTTTTCGAGACCAGAATTATCCAAAATTCATAAGTCGCTAACTTGGGCAACCAAGAGAAGTTGCTTGTTAGCTGCCTTCTAAACTTTCCCCCCCACAAAACCTGGAGCACATCGATGGAGCCAGCAATGATCAAGCCGGGGGAACCGTTATATGACGAAATGGTCATGGTGCAACAACGGATTTCGAGCCAGGGTGGTGTGGGGTTGACAGGCGTAACCCTGCATCTCACTTGGATGTTAAACAGGCACAAACAAAGCTAACTGATGCATGATGTCGGCGTGTGGCTAGTTACAAAAGTGGCCTCCCAACTAAAAATTATCTCCTTTTTTTTTTGCGCAGATCACTTCGGATTAGGTTTCCTTGGAAAGGGTGGCGAGTGATTTGAATGCAATATCCGGTCTACCAGACCATATGGCCATGTGGGTGGATGGCTTACGATCAGTCATTTGCATCATTCTG
The DNA here is from genome assembly GCA_036971435.1 of Dactylellina sp. 'tibetensis'. Classification (NCBI taxonomy): domain Eukaryota; kingdom Fungi; phylum Ascomycota; class Orbiliomycetes; order Orbiliales; family Orbiliaceae; genus Dactylellina; species Dactylellina sp. 'tibetensis'. The sequence goes on along the minus strand of JAKDFA010000018.1, from coordinate 775,575 downwards.
CTCCCTGGATGGAAGTTGGAAAGATGTTAAACTCCAGCCAATGATATCTGGAAAATATATCAGTCAGCGAGAGAGAAAGCGATACTCTGACGTCAGTTGTTAAACCATGTTATTTGTGTATAGATATTTGTAGAAGTGATCGTGGAGGCAGTTGGTGATGGGGAAGACCGCAGCGCAATTCATTAACTCATACAACTTGCTCTTGGATGGTACGAGAATTAACCCAATTTTCACATTCCAGCGAATGCTTCAAAAGTAACAAAAACAACACAAGAAGGTATCACTATTTCAACATTCTGACAGGATGTTAACGATATCCTATGTAAATACGTATATTTAAACTAACATGTAGGCTTATAGGTCCAAGAGAACGCATTGTTCTTTGTAAATAATACATTTCCAACCGAAAATTCATTCGGCCCCATCTTTCTAAATCCATTCGCAAGATATCTAACGCCAACGACACGCCAAAATGCCTATCCGCGAGCCTCGATTCAACCAGGGGAAGCTTACCATGTCTCCTCCGAGCATGAAGCCCTGGAAAATGTCGCCTCCATCAATGTCTCCCCTTCATATGACTCCACCGAACATGTTACTACCAAATTTTTCACCACCTCAGTTTAAATTACCAACACTATCAGCCTCGAGATACTTCCCACCCCAAACGCTCTTTGAAGAGGATTTAGAGAATCCGCCATCAGTCGCTAGATTTTCATTAGATGATCCAACAGTTTGTGTTATCGGCGCATATGCAAGGGAAACGGAAGGAGACCCTGTGAACCCTACAAAGGCAGGTAGTGGAAGAGGTCGGATTTACCTTGCCAGGGTTATGGATCACGAAGGTGAAGTACGTGGAGACGCCGACTTTCCTCCTGATGAACCACGAAAGAAGATAATTCCAAACATGTAAGTTTAATTTTCTGTTTTCTTCGCTTCCAAGGTCAAATAAACACCGAATACTAATAATTGGAAGGTTTATCGTGGACGAAGTTAAAACTCCAGCTAGTGTCATTGATCTATGCTGGTCCACCAGTGACCCTGACCTTCTCATGGCAACGACAACGAGTGGCGAGTTTCTTATTCTTCAGGTGACCATTGGGGGCCGGTCTTCACGCATTGAAATTCTGTCTTCTCACCAAATATCCAACTCGGGCGCCCTAGCCACGTGTATCGCCGCCTCGCCGGCAGGAAATGACATCACTGCTGCAGGGTTCAGCGATGGATCTGTGGCATTATTTAGTCTCCCGGATGAATTGGAAGAAGATGATCAAATACAACTTCTACAGAATTTTCGCCCTCATAGCACAGCGCCAATTCTTACAATTTGTTTCTCTAATGATGGCAAAGAGCTATTTGTTGGGGATAATCAAGCTCATGTATCATGCTGGGACGTTGGTCGGTCCGCCAAACGTCAACCAAAGGCTCTATGGGTTGATGATTCCACCTTTGTGGATGGCGACGCTGTTACTAAACTCATTGCCTGGCCTACGGAGCGTTCTCCTAAAAACACAATTCCACGTAGAAGGCCCCTCCTTCTAGCCGGATGCGACGATGGATTCCTCCGGATTACTGATTTGACGGAAAAACAGGTTATTCCACCTCCATTAACTCAGGAAGCCAATATTTTTGACCGGACGGAGAAAGACCTTGATGGCGGAATTTGGGACATGGCTCTTCTGCCACCGCTCCCTCGGAAATCTCAGCTTGAGGATGTAGACGTCGGCGTTTTCACTCCAGCTGCATATCCCAACATCCCCACCGACCCCGATGAGAATGGTCTGTTGGTATCTTGCCTGGAAGCTGGTGCTCGTGTCTTTGTTCAACGTGAGGAGTTTATGGACGTTTTCATACGTGATCCTGAGGAAATAAGAGACAAGACCGAGGAAGAGCTTGACGAGGAAAAAGGGATCGAAAAGGATTGGTTTAACCGAGAGAGGCAGTTTGAGTGGTATAATGTAGCAGAATTTAAAGAGCATGAGGGTAGGTGTTTCGCTGGGTCGGCGGTAGCCTTCGTAGATTGGGATCCAATTTTTAAAGAAGGTGGGAAGCAAAGAAAAAGGCGCGGATGGAGACTGCTTACCACAAGTTTCGAAGATAAAAAGGTGCACATTTGGCAAGTGTATGCTGATTAAGGTAGCGTTAGTTTTTTCTACAAAATTTTTGCCAAAGAGTTGACAGGCAAGTTTTGTATGATGGCGCGAACGATATTTGCAGGGGGTTGACTCTCATATCGTTGTTTCTATGATTCCTGTCTTCGGCGTTTATTTCTTGCATTTCTATGAACTTAAGCGTTTATTACTTTTCTGTATTCTCCGTTAGTCTAGTCCTTTGTTTGTCATTAAGCATATGTAATTATGATTGGAGTTATCAATGGCAGAACCAAACCTAAGTAACTGATAGTATTATATTGAAGAAATGATTGTGAAGTGGATACTAAGGATTAATTTAATGAGATGTTTTTGAATCCCTTCGCAGCTTCTTCAAGTGCTACTTCAACAGGTACTCTCTCTAAGCTCGATGCCCCAAAGAACCCAGCGATACCTTTAGTCCTTTCCATGATATATTTCACATCGTCTACATCACTAACGGGCCCACCATGCACAAGGACAATCACATCCTCTCGAACCTTTACGCACGCATCCCGAACTTCCTGGACTAACTTGACAGCATCATCCAAGCTGACGGCTGTCTTAGCCCCAATACTACCTTTTGTCGTCAGTCCCAAATGTACAACAATAATATCTGCGCCGGCTTCTGCCATATTGATTCCGTCTCTGACCGAGAAAACGTAAGGCGACGTCAAAAAGTTCAAATCATGCGCAATCTTAATCATCTCCACTTCCTTTGCATACGACATCCCCGTCTCTTCCAAATTTTGACGGAAGACACCATCAATTAAACCGACGGTAGGGAAGTTCTGGACGCCGATAAACCCCAACTCTCTCAATTTGGGGAGAAAGAGAGACATGTCTCTAAATGGGTCAGTGCCGCAGACTCCAGCAAGTACGGGTGCTGAGCTGACTTGCGGGAGCACAGTTTGAGCCTAGAAGGGCATTTTGCACAAAAGGTAGAAAAACAATTAGACGTTTGTAGCCTTACGGTGACGCGGTTCAAATATATCCTTCGCTATGCGGATAGTAAAACGTATTGGAAATCAATTGCAGCTAATACGTACCATTTCGCAAACGATCGCATTCGCATCTCCATAGGGCATCAAACCGGCCAATGAGCCCAATCCATGCATCCGATAGCGTCCCGAGTTGTAGAGGATGATTAGATCCGCTCCTCCTTTTTCAATGAACTTGGCGGACAAGCCGATGCCTGGTGGGTCAGAAGGAGCATTTGACAGCTTGTTAGCCTGAGGACCGTTATTATTGTATTTGCTGTATTAGATGTCGTCACTGGATAATTGTTCCCGCTAAAGCTAGGATGGTTTCGTTCGCATTCGAGAAATTTACGAGGCTCGTCGACAAGTAGAAGACCGACTGGTAAGGAAAGAAAGCAGAAGGCTCGGAAGAGGGTGTTGCCATCCTTAAAAGAGCTCCTCTGACAAGACTCTCTTACCTGCACCTGCGCCAACGATGATTTTCCCATCGCGAAGGGTGTTTCGCAGCCTGGCGAGTGCCTCAGAACGAGTATTTGGCCGCGGCATGATTTCTACAGTCCGGTTGGAATGCAATGGTGGGGATTCCGACGGTGGCGGGAGACTTGCGGGAGGTTTGGTTGGTGTTTGACGGTGAGCTGTTCATGTGCAACATCATCCGCCTGCCTTGCACTTGCAGAGCCCCACAAGTCCCAGCAGAAGAACTCGCCCTTCCGAGTGCAGCTCACAATGCAGATAGATGTTCCCGAAATCTACCTTTGCAAGCGGAGCAATCGCGTGGACGCAAACACTCTGGAAAAGTAGCCGGATAAGGATGTCATTTCGTTTACCTGTGTTGCTGTCTGAGTACTCGAGATTGAATTATATTAATTATATCTTTCGATAGGATACTATACTTTTTGTACACACACTTCCAGGTTATGATGAGGACGGCTCGCGTGAGTTGGACTCTGGTTTATTCTCTTCCGCTGCGCCAAGTGAGAACAAACCACGTATCTCGAGAACACGGAGGGCGGTACGTAAATCGTGGCTCAAATCCTTCCTAACCCCAGTCCCCAAGCGTTTGCCCCAAAAGGTCTATCTTTATCTTTTCTTATTGATACATCAAGCACAACCAACCAACTCATTTGCCGGGAATATTAGATGTTTGGGTTTGAGAGGAATTCAATAGGCGAGAGTGAATACAAAAAAGCGAAAGTGCTAGCAAGATTGTGGTTGCGATACGTGCCGGAGAAATATTAGCGTTAGGATAAAGTTCCTCGCATCTGCCAATATTTTGTGCATCATTATTTGGAAATATTGCCGTGAAAGTCTCCCTATTCTATATCCCACGCCAGAATACCCGCTCCAGCAGTTAGGTAATTATTTGGGAGCATTGAATGTGAGGATTGGGCGCGTAGCTCTTTTTCTAGCTGGGGCGGACAGAGTTATCAGTTAACCCTTTTTCGTAGACGTGCAGCTACGAGCATCAGTGTTGCATTGATGTCTTAACAGCTTCTTCTAACGCCCCTGTGCACTAGCTTCGGCTCGCCACTTAAGTACTTGTGCGGAGATATGAAACTCGTACTTCTATCGATCCTGGAAGCCGTTGGAGCCCGGATTGGTGAGACTTGCATTCCGTGTCAAAGGTCCTCTGGCTTGGGTCATGCGCACTAATGCTTGCCTGAACACGAGAGGGATGTAGGATGTAGCCTGTGCGCGGCCAGGCTTGCAGAAATTGACGGCAGCCCCAATACTTCCCAGCGCCCCTTGCTCGTGCAACCATCGCAAACACAAGTGAGGGATTGCTGCAAATTGCTTTTATTACCGACCGGCTTGCGCGCGAGCTCGCACGAGCAGGATTTTCTCAAAGTCTAGAGTTTTGCACTAAAATGGAGTTATAAGGGCACCACAAGTTACGGAGAAATCGAGCGTAAAACATGAACTAGACTATAGTATAGGCTATCGTGGAGGAGGCGCCAGAGGCGAACCTGACTGTAAGGAGAATTCGGTTCACGCAATAGTCTATGCAGCCAGAAATTCCGTAAGAAGCACAACTGTGATCATGATATGATCTTCCATACAAGAGGGTGGGCCTATGGGTTCATTGAAAAGGTCTGCAGAAGAGCCGCAAACCCCGAACGACCAGGTGTTGGGAGGGGACGGATGCCACATTCTAGAGGTCAGCCAGCGACAGGTTCCTTTTTCCATGAATTCCCACAATTGGCGCCAGCCCTCTGCAGATTCGCTTATTTCGAGTCCCACCTCACCATCTTCGCTTTCGTGTGGAGCTGAAAGTCGAAAATTGGTCGTTTTTTGGTAGCCCTGTCCAGCTGGGACTGATAGTAACCCAAGCTTGGTCACATTATCCGTTCGTTTAGCTTGAATTTGGGGGGCCGCCCAACCCGTTCGGACGTAGGACTAGGGCATCGGCATGTGAAACAAAGCCCAGCTGGATTACTGGCAGACGGGGGAGTATTAGTGTTGATAATTTCTTCCAATTTTTCCTCTGGTCCTACAGGTGTAGCTGCAACTCCACCGTGCATTTTGTTTTCTCTGCTCTGTGAGAACCCGCTGGGTCGAGGTAACATCAGATCTGTACCATGCTTCGAACAAGTCCTAGTATTACGATACGATAAGTTAGTAAATTATTCTCGAGTCGGGCAGACAAAGCATCTTTTAGTATTTGTTTTTCCTTTTTTATCCCGTTAATCCCTCCATCGATTGTGATCGAGCAAACCCTAGGCCCGGGTATTTCCTATTCGGCAACGTAACTGGCGTCTGGCTCATGACGTTCCTGTCCTGTCTAAGTGCAAGCCCGACGCGACCGCCTAATTATATAATGATAGGCCGGGAGGCAGGTTCGTAATTAATAAATTAACCGCTTGCATGAGTCTCGATTGTGTGTCAATATCGATGCATCATCTTTGAGGGAGGAAAAAGCCGTCCAAGGTCTCGGCAACTTGAAGAAAAAGACTTCTGTCTCACAACAGGTGCAGATGCAACAAAGACTGACGATAGCGCTCTCGCTAGCTCCTAATTACGAGTGTTTTGTAGGGCAAAAGGGATGTATAATATCCTTCTGATCCGGACTGCTGCAGCTTTACCGATCCTGGCATGCGCCCATGGGAATGGGTTACCAATGCACGGCAATATACTTATTTTTGCGATGAGGGGCATTTCCTTATGTTTGCCAGGGTGGGAATGCCAGGAGGACAAAAAAACAAATGGACGGTACATTCGAAAAGAGCCTGCAGCTAAGACACAGTATGATTATGCAGTGTCAAACAATGTATTTTTTGTATCCGCCATCAACTAGTATTGCACAGCGCTACTGAAAGCTACTGGACCTGTAAGCTTGTGAGCTCGCAACATGCCGGAGTTACTTAGGACTTCTCGCCTCCCACTAATGCCGGCCGACACAAGACTTGTCTCCCACTCGAGTGCTCCCAAAAGCACTTTTCTTCTTTTCTGTTTTTTTCAAATTTTTTTGCTTTTAGAAGTCATCCAAAGGCTCGCAAAGTTGCATACATTCCATGTGGCACAACGCCTATGAACTGCAAGTCTCAAAGGCTCTTTGTTTCTGTAGCACAGAGTCGCAAAATCATTCGCTCCTGGCCAGCTACTTACTCTCGAAATTACAAGGCGCAAGTAAGGTTCGAAGCGAACAGAAAAATTCCTTTATCTGGGTCTCGATTGACCCCTCTTTTCTTGAATTTGGTTATATTTGAGGCGGTTCCCTCGAGGAGCATTTCCCTACAGGATATACGATCCCAATATAAACCATCACTTTCTCAGCTGAAAATTGCCAGTTTCTGGCAACCCTGTATGCGAAGCTGTCTTCTCCTGTATGCTTCTAACGGAAACCGGAGCCTCAACCACTCACTCTGTCAGCCAGCTAACAGCGCAGGCCAGCGACCCCACATTATCGCACACGGCGAGCAAGGCTCAGATCGAACAGGGTAGCTACAATTGGTCCAACACAAATTGCCTGGTCAAACTGCGATTGCGAACCCTCTAGCTTTTTATCGGCACAGCTCGTCAGGTATCTTTTCCCGATTTGAAAGTTCAAGCGTCCTCGTGGTATCCTCGTGTCGCGATCTCTGGATCTTGGCTCAAAGACTCAAAAGTAGAAATAAAAGCGCTCGAAGAAAGGAGAGAAACTGTCTCTTCTGTTTTGGAGGCGAAGGCTGTCGTCCCACCTACCAAGCGTCAGACTCAATAATTATTCGATCCCAGCAGCCAAAAAAAAAGGAACAAAAGAAAAGAAAGAGCTCTAGAACACTGGCTTGACTCGAGAACTAAACTGCTGGCTGGCGAGACAGAATCTCTCAGCCGATCCGCCTGCGCTCAACGCGACTAAAAAAACTGCTTGAATCAAACTCAGAACACTCGAAATTAACTGGCTTGACCGGAACTCGTCCAAACCACGACGCCCCAACAGGACAGCTCTCCGACATTTTTTGCAGGCTTTAAATAAAGCTCAAGGGTCTTTCCGTTGGAAGAAAAACGCCCCTTCTCCAATAGCAGCTTTTCAAGCTTTCCACTAGATACTACTACGACCGAGGAAGGCTACTGAGTTTCGATCTCGGCTGTTGTAGAAGACCCAGCAATCCCTAGCGCAAAAGGCGAAACGAATCCTTCAAACAGAGTCGTATTAGTTGAAAGTATCTTCCTAACGTTACAGTGCAAATTTGAAATCACGTCACATGGACAGCTCGGTCTCATAAGCTTTGGATCCGGAGCAGCCTCGACACAAACAATTCTCTTTCATCCTCCCACCGGCCGACCTTGAGCTTTCGGTCTCGACGAGATGGATATATCATATCTTCTTTCTGCCGCTGAGGCCATGATAGCGCTTGGTGAGCAAGCTGATGCCTGCGAGAACGGCGGCACCGTGTTGCACGACGACTCCTCCAACACAGCATCCAACACAGCGTCCAACATGTCGGCGCAACTGGCTGGATGGGACGACAACGACTACGCCTTTCAACTAATGGAACTCGAAAGAACAAGCGCGGTCTGCAATCAATTCTTCTTCCGCAGCTCGTTGGATAAGCCCATTCGAGCCAGGGCCGTCGAATCGCCAATACTTGTTGACTCGGAGAGCGAGGGGGAAGAGGATCCTGCAACAGCACCGGGCACACTAACCTCCCCAATCTCTCTATCATCCCATTTTTCCAGCCGGGAGCCCTCGGTATTCGACACACCTCCTCAGAGTGCTACTTCTACGGCCACCGCCGACTCTTTTATCCCCGAGCCAACCAAGGAAGTCATAGATCTGACAAATGACGAAACCCCATCCAGCTCCAAGGGCAAGGGAAAGGCCATACAGCCTGAGGTAATTGATCTCGAGGCGATACATTCCATGGAGCCAGAGTATTTCAACGACGATATGCAAATGATGCATCCCGACGACTTTCCGGAAACTTTGGACCTCTGGGGCATGTCGGATCAGACAAATACCCCAAGCATCTCAAAATATATGGAATACATGATGGATACGGAAGAGGCGAATAGGTTAATCCAAGCTGCTACTTGGAAACCCGTAGAACAGAACTCTGCAATATCCAAACTCCCTACGGAGATTTTGGCTATGATTTTTGGATACGCATTACCGTGGTTTAGCAAGTTGGACGACGGCGAGCCCATAACGTTCCAAGATAAATTCCAAGAAGGTGGTCGCCTTATAAGAGTTTGCCGCCGTTGGCGGTATCTTTTGCTTCCCAAGATATTGAGAAGCGTAACGATCTCGGAATGCACCTTCTTAACCAAGTCAGCCCATTGCCACCATTGCATGACTTCAGCTGGCAGACATCTTGTTTCCGTTCCTATTGTCAGATCTCTGTTCGATGGGACGGCAACCCCAGAAGTCACGCAACTAGCTGAGCACATCCGGACGGTTACGCTATCACCGACCTCTTGCGACCGCCGAAGCATCAACGGTGAAGATAGCTTGGAATCTGGCTTCGTATTCTTCCTCCCTCGTGTTGAGACGGTTGTCCTGCCTTCCAATCTAGTCCGAAACTTTATGAATGGAGCCTCCGCCCACGGACTTAGCTTGAACCCCAAATCGCTCCCAAATATCAGAATGCACAACCCTCCGTCGTCTTCCAGTCCATTCGTTCGGCGCCGGCTGACGTTTACCGACTTTATCGATACCAGCGAATTCACAGCATCTTGGATCGTTCCTGAAGATATCAAGCGACTCGAGGTTGATGGTGATTGTTTACAAATGTGTACGAGAATGCCAATGTCGCTTCTCGAAGAACTCACTATCAATCGCCGCTTTCATGGCGACAAGTTTATCCAGCCTCCTACCCTATCAACACTGACCACGCTATTCAGTCGCTATAACACCGAGTTTTCAACGCTGTCCAAAGTCACAATTCGCTGGCTCCCCAAATCCGATTCGTCATTTTCCGTTGTCGGAAATTCTTCTCAAGAGAATTGCGTCTGCGTCACTCTTGCAGGCATTCCCTCTCTCGAGCATCTAGACGCTTCGACTGTCTGTCCCCTCTTTTTCACGAAAAAGGCTGGAAAGTGCGCCAAGTCCGTTGCATTCGAGTTCCCTTGTGTTGCCAGTCGCACCCGTCCTCCGCCACCTGCAAAGTTCAACGACTTGCGCTCGCTTGTCAATTGTGCGACGGAAATGCGAAGTCGACTTATTCTGGGAAGTGTGGAGGCGTCTCGCGTACCTACTGTTATATCTCTTATTTCGACTAAATTACGGGATAAACCACATACTGTTGAATCGTCTCTGACAACATCTCCGACGTATTCAATCAATCTCTGCAGTAAGGTTGTCCGCGTCACCGAATACTCCGCAAAGGCATCCACCAGATACAAACTCTACATCAACAACCTCGTAGCACGCTCGACAAAAGCAATCATGACGCGCGAGGACAAAAATTTGCTTTCTGAGTATGCAATCGCCGCTAGGGCCAAGTCTCTAACTGACAGTTGGGGTTGCTCTTGGACAGCGCCTACATCTGCGAAAAAACAAAGATCTGCAATCCTTCGGTGGGAATACGATGTAGACATGGATGTATTCTTTAACGGGGCATCTTGTGGGGAGTTTATGGTAATAGGCAGATTAAAAGATCGCCTTTTGAATACCCGCGAGGCTGAAGAACGAAAAGCTAAGAAAGCCGAAATGGAAAGGATAAAGAGTGCAGCTCCACCCAAAAAGAGAAGCAGGAAGAGGAAACAAGATTTTCTAGACCAAACGGCTATAGATAGCGCGCAGCCACCAGAAATCCTCTCAAAAAAGCAGAGATACAACTCGGGTGTGGTGTTGCCTCCAATATCTACTCTGTTTGCCTGTTAGGTCACCAAACGGTAAAATAATTGGATAGTAAACGTCCCTGTCATAATGAGATCCGTCTTTATCATGGCTCACATTTTTTTTTTCTTTCTTTCTTTCATTTTTCATGCTAGTTCTCCTAATTTTTGGTTTTTTTTTTCATTTTTCACTTGCGACTATATTTCCCCTTCCTGTTTGTCTCGACTAAATCGTATTACCCTGAAATGTCTCCTTCTCCTTTTATGCGTATCAGCGACACAGTTTCGCGGGCGGTTTTCTGCATTTACAAAAGCCTGATTATATTTTTTGTTCCGAATACCCAGTCAGCATTAGTATTGTCACCTTTTCGGCATTTGGAATCTGGCGTATCATTAACGACTCTCTTATGACCTTGTCTATCGATATGTGAAATGAATAAAATCTATTAATTATGACAATCATTATCTGCATGCCTTCAGATGGCTCCAGTATCTAAATCTAAATATGAAAGCACTGATGGTATATACAAGTGGGTAACTTAAAAAAAACCATAGAACATAATCAACTATTAATTAGTAAACAATCATACTCCTGCAAGCAATGCAAAAAGACAAGTACAGAAAGAAAAGAGTTCCTCGTTCCTCCATCAGAATTATTTTATCAGTCTCGAGTTGGCTTTTAAGCAGCGGCAGTTGTCATAAACAGTTTCTCCCTCTTCAAGAAGACCGATGTGACCAATGTCACAGCTCCAGCGACAATGACCAAGATGTAAACCTGACCCATAGCCCTGACAATAGCGTCAATAGCGCTGGCTCTTGCCTCCACACTCAAATCCGCAAACAACTGACTCCTAGTTCCAGCAATAGCACCGCGAATCGCTTCGTCAGAGAAATTTCCATATTGTCTCAAAGAATCCTTCAAATAAGTGAAAGCCACGTTCTGGAAAATAGTTCCCGAGATGGTTAAAGAAATGACAATGGTTCCAATCTGAGCGTGGTTCATAAATCCAATGGCCGATGGGACATCGTGTGGTTGAACTTTCGCAGGAGCCACGGAGTAGGCAACCTGAGAAGCAGCACCGGCGCCCACCGCTACAAGTATTGAATAACCGTAAACGGCAGCGGTAGAAGTGTTTGGAGTGATGGTATGCATGAGACTACCACCGATTAGCATGAGCGCACCAGCCCAGACGTACCATGGCATGTAATATCCAAAGACAGGCATGAGGAAACCGTTAAGCATGACAAATGCGACCAAGAGGATAACGAATGGAAGCAATCTGACGGCGGCATCAATGGCGCTGTCACCCTTGGAGAATTGGAAGTACAAGGGGATAAAGTAGGCTGGAACGAAGACACCGGCTGCTGGAGTGGAAGTGACAATGTAGAGCAACACTAAGGATTTGCGACGGAGGAATTGACCAGGGAATACTCTGTCTTCGGGTGTGGTGAAGATAGTGAAGTATTGCTGCAGAGTGAAAGCGATGAGGAGGACACCAAAGACAACAAACATGGTGATTGTACGGCCGTCATCCCAAGCCCATTGAGCTCCGCCGAAAGTGAAGGCCATGACGAATGTACTCCACATACCGGCGCTAAGAAGAGCACCAAGGTAGTCAAGTTTCTTGAGCTTATCCTTGATGGAGACAGTAGTATCGGGCTGAACAGATGGGAGGATCCAGAGATAAACCGGGGTGAAGACTCCAATCAAACAGAGATTGATGTAGAAAGCCCATCGCCAAGTGGCACTTGAGCTAGCGAATCCGCCACCGACAACGGGTCCAAGAACGGTACCGAGACCCCAAACCAACCCGACCAAACCGTTGTAGATTGGGCGTTCGCGGATTGTAGTTAGAACCGCGAGGAAATTAAGAAGACCGAGGTACATTCCCTGTCCACCAGCACCAGCGATGACACGGCCCTGCAAATACAATGTTAGCGCTTATTTTTCGATTCTGAGATGAGATAGAGTCTAATACATACTACAATGAGGGACTCAATGCTTGGAGCACCACCACAGAGAGCACTACCTCCCAAGAATAGTACGATGCTTGCAATGTAGAGCCATTTTGTGTTGAATATACCATACATCTTAGAAAGAACTAGTAGTGTCGCGATGGATCCAAGAGGAAAGCCGGATCCCAACCAAGACAACTTTGTGAGATCACCATAAGTATCGATGACTTGAGGTTGAATATCTGCGACAACTGTATTGTCAAGACCATAAAGAAAGGCGGTTGAGAAGATCGCAGCGATAACAATGAACCATTTGACACCATGGATGGTTCGAACTTGTTCTTCTTCCTGTTCTGGTTCAGGAACCTTTTCTAGATCCCGTCCTGACTCGCTGTTGCTGTATGGTGTAGCCGTGCCAGAAACATCTTTGTCTGATCGCGAATCCTTTTCATCTCTAGGTATTTGCAACTTTGAGGTGTCCAGGGCGTTGTGCTCCGGTACCGGATTTATCGAGATTTGTCTCGTTACGGGCGCCGACATTGTTGTATCCGCCAGTGGCAGTTGAAATGGTTGTTAGACTTAGTCGGTATGGCGCACTGGATATTTGTGCTAAATGGTAGAGTTTGTAAAAATATATAGATAGATTCGCAAGATATCCTGGCTATTTCGTTGTTACTCAAAAAAATGTATGCGGAAAAGATCTAATTATACGTTGTAGACCGTGTGAGTTTTTATTTCTCTTGGATTTATTGGTATTGACCTATCAGCTAACTGGAAATCAAAGCCAGAATGCGAATAGATCGAAAGATGTACTGATGATATTAGAAGTATAGAATTCGAAAAAGGGATGTCGAAGGGGCCCATCTTTATAGATTAGGTGGTTGACAATTATGCCCACCGTTTGCTATAGCAGTGTTAACTGGTCGGTATTGTATTTCCAATATCGGAGTTACTATCATTGCTGACGAATATTCACGACACCTAAATTCTGGAAGATATTTCGTGGCTAACCACCGTAAGCTTGGCGAATCTGTTGCTAACCGAGTAATTAGTGATTACAGCCCGTCTCCACCCACAGTGAATGCGTGGTAAGCAAAAAGTAAAAAACCTAAAAAGGTTAATTAGCTCTACACTGCACCGGTTGGGGTGGTGGTTGTTGCCAGCTTTCTGGCAGCGCACCAGATCTGCTGACAAACACAGGTGCTGAGTAATGAGCGAGCACACTAGACGAGGGAGCAATGGTAAACCCGACTACTGAGTCACCTCGTATAGGAAACTTGTGCCCAATAGTGCGAAAGAAGGTAACACAATCGCTTCTATTTCGGGTTCCGAAATCCGTGCTTCACAGAGCGGAGTTTTCCAAATGTAGAAACTTTTTAAACCCAGAGTATTGTAAACAGGGTCAGGGTAATGGACGGTCTTAGCGTGGTAATAGGAGTTACATAATCAGGACAGCTCTCGGACAAACTTTAGGGCGATGGAGCCAATCAGGACGCGTTCGACTGTCTCGCATGCACAGTGACGGAGACTTTTTTTTGTTCTCAGCCTTACGAGAGAAAGATTCCATCTAATGGTTCCCAATCTGACGAATTCAAAGGGACTAAGAAATGGGGATACGAATAGATAATCGCAAGATCTTATAATAGGATAACTCTTGTGAGCTCATGTTATCTCCGCCGAGAATGCTCCAATCTCGCAAAAGGTGATCGACGAGTCTCGGTACTTGACATGGAGGCCTAGAACCAGTATGAAGCTTGATATCAGCTTACCGGTGACATCGTGTCTAATGTGCTCGCTGCAGCAGAAGATTAGTGGAAAGCTATAGTTTGCTATCAATTCGTCCAGAAACCAGCATTCCTTCGTTCTTACACCATGCTAATTTCCAACCGATGGATGGCGGGACTGTCGTAACTATTCGCGCGCCGACATCCGATATTTCGTGCCCAATGCCCTTATTTTGTCCTTGGCTTCGAGCTTCGGCAACTGCCAGCCAATCCGCGGCGTCATCTTCGGCTCAGCCGTCTGACCCCAAAAAACGCAACACGCCAAGCTGACGGACTCCACAGCAGAAAAGGAGCGACGATAAGCTGAAACCTTCTTCCAAATCCTAATTACCCTCGAATCTCCCCGGATTATAATATAAAGTTGTAGAAAACGTGGCTATAATTCCACCGACCGTGGCCATCAAACGGCTAGTTTATACACCGCCGGCCATAGTTGCGTTATTATAACTCGAATTTCAAATCCAATCGTGCATCAATATGTGCCTGCTCTTTGCTTGCGTAACCTTATCTATCGCAAATTATAGCTTCACAGTGCCTACGCCCAATCACTCCGTTTATGCTTAACAAGCTCTTGATTCCCTTAGTCGCCATTTAAATAGCAGGCCAAGCTCGTTCAAAGAGCCCCGCAGTATCACGAAGCGCAAGCCCACCATTCCGAGTCCTCCCACGTGTCAGTCATGCATGTCATCGCTGTGCTTTGCGAACTATTTGGCTCAAATAATCACCCCAAACGATCTGCTGACTAATTGTATTTCGCAAGAAAATAGGAATAACTAGTTCACAAGTCTATAATCGAGTATTTCTTCCCTCACAACCAATACTTTATAGAAAACCATATGGCGTGGCGGCAATATAACAACTATACCTACAGTTGATTTAACTCCGGATCTGCAGCTCTAGTCAGGAGCATCCCTCATTCCGTATATACTCGAACATGACTTACGTTGGAACTTTCGACCAGGTGTTAAATAACGCCATGCGATGTCATGCAGTAACGGTATAACGTTAAGCACGGAGGCCGGCATTTCTTTGTCGGGCCGAAGAGGCTTCCGTCCCGCATGACTATATTCCTTCAGATTCAAAAATTCCCAAAGTTTACCCCCCAATACGTAGGAGAGTCTAGTATTTAGGTTTCATCATTTTAGTCATCAATCGCTACAACCAAAACAAACTTGCTACTTACCAGTACGGTTGCGGTGGAACCGGTTTCATGACATATTTATTAGAAAACTATGCTTTATATACGTTTACCTATTCGGAACTTTAGCGCTGTTTAGCAATTTCCAAGTCAGATAGATACCACGTGGCTTCAGTATTGATTTTCATCACCCTTTTCAAATTAGAAAGGCTCCACTTCGGTAAAGAAGGAAAAACACAAATTTGGTGCACTTATCCAATTGTATTGATTGTTGTTACTAAATAATTGTCTGTGAGAGTGTTACTTTACATCGCCCTCGCCCGGACACCGAGTCTTACATGTCAGCATTCTTACTTTTCGCCTAATCATCCCAATATGAGCTCCTTAGCTCATCTTAAAAAATTTTCAAAAAAAAAACCTAAGCCTTTTAAGTGATTTTAACATCATATTCATCTCCATTCAAACGAATCTGGTAGAACCTATCCTCAAATTTATAGCTAATAACAGTACTCCTTATCACCCAGGCGCTCAGCCATTCGATTTAACGTGGGTTAGGCTCTAATGCGCAGACAATCTTGTCTCTTCTATTGATTGATAGCTCTATAGAAGAATCCTGGACAGCCAACTCTAGCTGGTCCTATCAGTATTTATATTCTATCATTGGGCAAGTTTGTTTAGACTTCGCCCCTTTGCATTTAACAAAAGGTGATAGAAAGACACTCTCCTCTCTATTACAAAAGCCATGGGTCGATTGGCCTATGCCCGGCGGCCGCTGAAACGGAGGGTCCATTCAAACGACGTGTAGTTTTCTCGTTCCCTTATCAAAAAGCGACAAATGGGTTCTTTTTGCCAATAATTCCCTTCGCCATTTAAAAAAGTGCTGGAAATAACTTTCGGGACTAGAAATAACAGCCACAACAGCAGTAGTCGTTCGTTCAGTCGGGCTTGGTCTCGCAACGTTGCCTCTCCAGTTAAAATATTGGGCGCATGAGATGTGTGGCCAAGGCCGGTCCGATTTTACTACGCAAGTCCTTTGATTTTGTGTTGCGCGGAGACCGTCTGGTTCACGAGACCATGTCTGGCCACGAGACTCCGCAAGTCCATCTGCTTGGTCAGTCTCGAGGCCAAACACAAACAACGAAGCCGCTTGGTCTCGTTCCCAGTCTCTACCAAGCAAACAATCACCTGGTGTGACATCTGCTCAAGTAGCGCCCGATTTCTCGAAGACATATTATTACAAAAGCAATAAAGAAAAATAGACCTTTGGCTAAAAGATTTTGGCGGTCATACATGAATATGTCCTCTTAGATATCTAAAATGCGGTATGTAGCTCATAACTCTATCAGGGTTCCAACTCTGATCTTCTTTTCGAGACCATTACATGTACGCGCTCAATTGCTCAATTTTTGCATGAATCGAACTTCATACAGATCTGACAGACGCTAGAGAGTAGGACCACCGCCTACGCATACCATATCATCAAGAATGATATAATCAAGGAAATAGGTATGGGCATAAGACTCCAGCAGCAGTTCCCACTCGCACGATCGCCTTTTTTTTGGTTATCTTTGTTAGCGTTGCAATGTTGTTGTGCCGTTTCTGACAAGAACTTAGAACTGCGCGATTAAGATAGGCGTCTATAGAACCAGCCACCATATTTTCAATGCCAATTTCATTGCTGCCTTTTCCAAAAAATCCAATAGGTAGAAACTCAATCAATGCGATGTTAGCTGTTAGTACGATCCTTACCAATTCGCTCAAGCGCTCAGTTTAGGCTTGGTATTTTATTGTACCTGCGCGATGACCACATTTGGGATGCCTTGTGCCTTCCAGAACACCGAGGATGCAGCAGAAATATCGCACATAACTTCCAAAAATAAGACGGGAATCTGGGACCCCTGGAGAATTCGCTCGGAAGAGGGCATCAAAACTCCAAGTTGCCGGAATCCCGAGATTCTAATAAACTATCAATCTTAGATTGTACGATAAGCGTGAACGTGGGCCGGCCAAGAAAAGCAAATTTCCGATTCCCGAAATACGAGTCATAATATCGACGGATTCTTGGGCCGTGCACCCACGATAGTTCGTAAAGCTTTGAAGCTGGCCAACCGGATCGTTCTTGATTCTGACGCCGGTTGACACCTCGAGGGATTTGTATTTGTGAATAACAATCCAGACATCCCAGCTCAGCGCTCCTAGAACGGGCTTTATCCTAAAGTCTTAGGGCCTGGAGACTTACAACGCCACCAGACATGGACATTCAATTGGCACCCCAAGACCTACTACGCCGGGCAAATGCGAACTAATGCTTTGGCGTGTAGCACGTTCTGCGAATAGGCAGCCGATATCCGTGTGTTGTATATACTTAGTTGGTTAACAGATATGTATCGATATTCTATGGTCGAAAATCAAAGAAAATCTCTGTTCCAGAATTTCTCCTTTACTGCAACAAATTTACGTCGCGCACTTGAATTCCGCACCTTTGGTTTCAGCTCCACCGTTGCGCGCAAGAACACCATTTAACCCAAAGAAACAAAAAAAAAAGTCAAATTTCGGCTGAACGCACAACAACATACAACATCCTTCGACTAGAGGCAGAGTAACTGGGGTTTTAAACAGCCCGGGTTTTTATTCATCCGTTCCCATGCTGTTATTGGATACCAGAGCATTAGCCTTCAGATTGGGCCTAAACTACTGCAGCCCACCAAGATGCATGGCAACCCAACTCTAATATTCCCATGTCAGGGTATTTTATCCGGGGTTGAAAAACAAGAAGAACAAGGGTTGGCACATGTTTCGATGCGCATCTATGCATGGAATAACCCCATGGACTCATAGATCGAACAAAAAACGACTATACCCATGGACAGCAAAGCCAGCACCTAGGATCAGAACTCCTTGATATATCTTAAAATTATATATGCCGAGGCTCAGGGGGACAAGGGAGCAGGGACAAGGGAGCAAGGATGTTATACGAGGCCTGCACAGTGTCAATCATCGATTAGCCAACATCAGCACCACTACTCCGCATTTCAGATGGAATATCGACAACTAATTGATGGAGGGGGGGTTGCTCGATCAAGATGTCTAAGTTTACCATAATTGCTTGGCGGCTATTATTTAAGAATCGAAGTATCCCCACCGAGCTATTCTTGCGATTCTCTCAATTCACAGGAAGGCTATTATTTGATCACTATACTGTGAATATCAGATTTTACAATGCATCGAACACTTCTTGCCATTCTGGCAGCGTCTCCGGCGTTGGCCCAAATCCCTGGCTCTCTAACACCTGAGGTCCACCCACTTCTCCCCATCCAGACCTGCGCAACCAACCGCGGCTGCAAGACCATCAACACTAAGGTTGTTTTGGACTCCAACTATCGTTGGCACCATGTCAAGGGAGGGTGTGTAGTATTCGAGCCCCATTTGCTTTAATTTCAAGAAATAGGGACTGGTAGACGATAGTAAATTATCCATGATCTAATCTGCTAAACAACTTTTATGTTTTAGATACGACCCTTGTGTAAACAATGGCGTGTTCAATGCTGCCACTTGCCAGAAGGCAGACGAATGTGCTGCCAACTGCGAGGTTGAAGGTGTAGACTACTCGAGCTACGGAATTAGCACATCTGGGGACGCCTTGACACTGCAGTTGTTCAACCCCACCGGTGGTTTGGCCTCTCCCCGAGTGTATCTCCTCAAAGAGGACGAAAAGACCTACTATAAATTCCGCTTGTTGAACAAAGAGTTCACATACGATGTTGATGTCTCAAACCTTCCATGTGGAACTAATGGAGCATTGGTACATTGCCCTAAATTCCCATGAGCGAGTACGAAGCTAACACGGTGTTGGACAGTACTTTTCTGAGATGGCTGCCGATGGCGAGCAGAACAATAAAGGCAACCTTGCTGGAGCAGCCTACGGCACCGGATACTGCGATGCCCAGTGCCCAAAGCAAAACTTCATTGGGGGCAAGGCAAGTGATTCTTCAACTATTCTCCTCAGCTCCGTTCTCCTAAATCTAACGTGGAACGTGCCAATGTGGTGTTTAGGCCAACTTCGACTTCAAATATGGAGCTTGTTGCCAGGAGATGGATATCTGGGAAGCAAACTCTCGCGCTACAGCATTTACTCCCCACCCATGTGCCACTCGTGGGCTCTTCAAGTGCACTGGAGCAGATTGCGGGTCTGGCAGCGACCGCCCACAAGGTATTTGCGACATGGACGGTTGTGACTATAACTCCTATCGTCTCGGTGTCAAGAACTTTTACGGCCGTGGACCAGGTTTCACAGTTGATACTACCAAGAAGATGACAGTTGTAACACAATTCATCACCAAGAACGGAGAGGATAGAGACGAACTTGTAGAGATCAGGCGATTGTATGTCCAGAACGGCAATGTGATCGCCAACGCAGCTGCCAATCTGACCGGACTACTCAACTACGACTCTATCAGTGATGACTACTGCGAGAAAGAGGTTGACGTCCTCGGTGGTTCTGGTACAAATGAGCTGAGAGGAGGAAGCAAGGTAATGGGCGAGGCTTTCGAACGCGGCATGGTTCTCGCATTGTCTCTCTGGTGGGACAGCGGCAGCTACATGTGGTGGTTGGACGTAAGTTTATTTCCCATGATAAATACTATCATCAAGATCTCTTATTAACGCACGGAAATACAGGGCAAGAACCCAGGTGATCCAGAGTCGCTCCGTCGTGGACCCTGCAACACTGAAGTCGAGTCGACTCCTGCGTACATCCAGGCAAACTCCAAGCCTTCCGTTGTCTTCTCGAACATCAAGCTCGGAGATTTTGGAACTACCTACGGCCAACAGGCTTAATAAAGCTAAACTTGTGCGCATAAGTTCATAAAAGTATATAAATGGACCGGCACAATTCGAAAGCAACCTTGTATTTATAGTGTTTGGGCGCCATTATCCATCCATTCATGCCCGTGCGCATGGCTCGTAGATTAACCTGCGTTTATGCAATGCCTGTACAAATATCATGGATTGTAAATACTTTATCTAACAATTTGTTTACCACTATTGTTGACTATATTAGTGATTGAGTAGGAACTAGGCAACGTGAGAAAATCTGCCGCCCGGGCTTGCTCCAGGGCAAAAAACTAGAACAAACAGATAACTCTGGGACAGAATACATCATACTGGGAAGTGCGAATGCAAGCTCTCATAATAAGTGTACTAGAATAATCGTGAGTTAGAACGACTCTTTTAATATATATATTTAGATTTGAAATTTCGATATTTATTCCGCATGTATGCAACCCAATTTTTTGATTAGCATATAGATGCTATGGGTATCGTTTTCTATCTATAATCTGCAACCTTTGACTAAATATTTGGAAATAACTCGTGTCGCTCAAACTTATACCGATCTGTATTACCTTCTATCTCCTATGCTATATTCCCAGTTTTCCGGAAAGAATACATCCCCGACCTCCTCGCCCCAGCAGACATCCGACAATTCTAATATCTGGTTTCCCCTTTTTATGCAAACATTCACTGGTTTGTACAGAACCTTTTGGAAATTAAAGTTTTGAGGATAAATTCTAGCGTAGAACCGAATGGTCTCTACCGTCTGCGGCAGGTTTTGCCCGTGCTGTAGTACGCGATTGTGTACCTCTTGCAAAGCAGTTTTGTTGCTGGCCCACCACTCATGCGCTCTAGGCGAAAAAATAGATAGATCTTTTAGCTTGGTTAAGTTTGCAAGATGGTCAAAGCCTAAGAGAGCAGCCTAATACCGAATAGCATTATTAGTTTTCTTATATTATCTCGGAAAATGGTGGTATATGGCTCGACTTGTCATACATCACTATTCCAGGTACCATTTGCCATATAAAAAACCTTCTCTACGTTCGGCCACATCTTCCCTATATCGGCAAAAGGTAGAAAGGATCTTTGTGAGTCCGTCACATCTTGAGATGTGACACATAAAAATCGCAACTCCTTTATCGAAGTAGAAATTAGATCTTCGTGGTATATGCGTTCCCACCGAGGAATATTTGTTTGAATTCGGCGTTGTCGACGGATTCTGTGGTAGGTAATTTCATTAAGGGCAACCTGAAGAAACTCGAGGGTGTCTTTCGAAGGAGCAAATGCCAAGCGAATGATATCGATAGGAGAGATTAAATGTGAAACGAAAGTTTCAAATCGCAAGTTAAGCTTCTTTAATCCTCTAGGGAAAACCAGGTTGTAATCCTCAAGAGTCGCTCGAGTCTCAGTGGTCATATTGCTGACCATCATGTTATCAGTGTACGAGTACAAGTGTCCAAAGACGATTCTAAGGCTCGTAATTTGAAGGTTTTCCATTGTTTTTAGAAATCCCTTGAGGGTGCTAAAATCCTGAATGGTATCAATATTCGATATGGTGACTTCTCTTAGGTTCCGAAAATTTGGCAGAAAATTCGAAAGTCGACCAATAAGTGCTCGAACTTTGCTGCTTCGCTCTGTGGTCTGTGTAACCATAATGATAGACCTATAGGTCAAGCACCGTGACAGACCGGGAGTACATTAGTTGAGAGATACTCAGCTCGGCCCATAAAATACCAAAGAGGGCCCATTTATATGAATACCTTAGTTGCTCTTGTAAGAAGGGATACTTCTCGAGCAGATCTATGCTGCGGCGTTGGATATGCATCTCTCGAAAAAGCAGAGGGAGTGTGACTTGGTGGCACCATTTGCACGTTGCCGCGAATGATTTTCGGCCCTCAAGAGTACAACGCTCTAGGATATCCAGTATTATTTCCAAAGGTAACTGGGTAACAGGTGATGGAGAGGACGAGACGTTTTCTGCGTGAACATTGGAATCTCGGGTGGCCCTCATCTTCTTCTGGCGCGGCATCGCGTCTCTACCACGCAGACCAACACAAGAACTAGCTAACTGAATTTGGATTCGGTTAGCAATTCGGTTGATGCCGGAGCTGTACTGTGGAAAATTTTGAACTGAAATGAGTATCCTACACGAATCGATTGAAGATACTCAAGGCGGGCGAGAAAAATCCGCGCAGCAGCGGATGGGGAATTTCTTTTCACCTGCTCACTGTATGTCGGTGGATCTGACCGGCCTGAAGGTCGAGTAGGATTGTGGCCCTGCAGTGTGGGGCCTTAGCGCCACGAATTCGAATGCAATTTACTAACGTTATCCGGGCTTGCGCTTGTCACAGGACAAAGACGAAAAAATCAAGTTTGAATTTTGACACTGCTTCACCGTGTTTCGAATTTTAGAGCCTCAGCACATTACAAACAGGAGATTTTAAATCTTAGTTAATACCATTGGCATTTCCGCCAACTTTCCATGGCAATCCTCTTCGCTAGCACGAGATCGATGCGATCACCCGCCCAGGTGCCTTCGTTTAACACTCCTGCATCATTGTTCTTTGACTCACCGGGCACCCAAGTAATCGCTTCGATGAGCCTCTCACCAGGGTGTAACACCTTCACCAACGTGTCGTCATGGACCCCCGGAGCCTGAACTGTGATCCTTTCGATTCTGCCAGTCGGAAATTCCAGGTACTCCTCTTTGTCTAGGTTCCTCAGAACATATTTCTGCCCCTTTTGAAACATGTTTTGGTGCTCTGTATTGCTAAGAACAGCAAAGACAAAATCTCGCACCAGGCTCGGAGTGTACCTGTCCTGAGCAATAGACTTCATCGCATCCAATCTTCGGGGATTATCCGAATCATAGATAGTTTGGTACCCGCGTTCTCTAAGACCAAGGATTTTGGATTTAACCATCACTCCCCAATACTTGCTGTAAGCCTCAACATCTTCCGTCCTAACGAGCTCCCCCGAATCTTCCATACCGAATGCCACTCCTAAGCCGGAGAAAGTAGCACTTATCAGTCGATCGCAACATCAAGACTTTAGTGATAATTTTGCTCCCTGACATAGCTTACCGGATCTAACCAGGGGCTTTCCAGCCCAACAACCAAGTTCCGCCAAGGGGCATATGATATCTTGTAATCGATCGGATAGTCGATTAAACATTAGACTGTTAGCCAAAGACAAACACAGGATGCTGAAATCGTCTAGATATTCGGTGATCATTAGATGGATCTCTAACGGCAGCACACAAAAGAGTGGTTGGAGGCCTCGGAGACCCGATGAAGTTTCTATACTAAACTCCCAGAGTCAGCATCAATGGTTCAACAACTAACGCTTGGAGGTTTTTTTTTTTTGAATAAATATAATACTTATGAACAACGATTGCGGAATCCTCGGGTAAAAGTAAAAATTGAAGAGTTTCCATGATAGTCTGCCGCCGAACAGGGGCAATATCTTTCGATAAATCGCCTCCGGGCCATGTTTGCGGCCAAATAAGAGCCTACAATCAGTTAACATTTCATGCAAATAGGGCCCTAGATGTGTCCAAGCAAGTTACTTCACCTCTTCTTTATCTAAGCAGACAATCTTTTGCAGAATCATGTTGAAGAACTCGTCTTGCATTTCTTTTTCATGAGAACAGAAAAACATGGTTACGAAGGCGCTGGATCAAGATGATAACTACTAAATTCGAGTATTCTTGTATCGACTGAGGTGTCTTGAGAATGCAGGTAACACGGTTGCAGCCAGTGGTTATGGTCATAAGTTTCCTTAAAAAAAAAAAAAAAAAATAAGGTAACAAGGTTGCAGCCAGTGGTTATGGTTATAAGTTTCCTTAAAAAAAAAAAAAAAAAAAAAGCTAGAGATGTAGAATAGCTAAAGTTCTGCAAACGCAAATATGAATTCAACAACAGTAGGTAACTGGACCCCAAAACGCACTGACGCGTAAGTTCTGGCATACTGCCTATCTAATCAATCTAATCTATATCGACAAACAATTTGCATTGAAAGAAGTCAACACCATCGTGCACCAACACACAAACAACCCTTTCGTCTCTCAACGTCAATGTTCTTATATTGTAATCTATAATATATTATTCGCAGTACTGGTTATGAATAAATTTCAGATTTTTCAGACGGGAAATCGACTGAAAACCGCCTTGTCTTGTATGAGTGACGCCATAACAAGTCCAAGGGACCTTTGTGCAATCTGGTAGCATGCTCAGCCAGCACAATGTTTATTTCCTGGATTCTAACTGCCGGCCTGCGATTTGGTTCGATGAAGAATATGAGACGAGATGTTTGATTCTTTATTTTTCAGCTGAGCGAATACATCTTCAAAATGGGCTCAACGCAGGAAACGGAAAATTCTATATCCTCCGCTAAGAATATCGCGTCACTGTTTTTTCTTCTCTTGGTGGCAGTTTCTTATTGCTGGGTTTGTCGTTGCTGCCTCGGCCTAGGAGTAATTTAAACTAATTTCGCCAGAGTGGGGAAGGGAGGGATCTCGGCATTCGCTTGGTATTCGCTTGGCGTTTCGGTTACACAGGCACCTGCCGGGAAGTGTCGAGCTGACATCCGTCGAATCCTTGGCTTTCGCATGCTCCCGAAAGCTTTGCTCCAGCTCGCTTTTCGAGTCGCTTGATGGTAATATTTTCAGGATTCTGACAAAAGGCATGTTGATGAGCGGAACGACCATCTTGGGCTCTCCGTAGTATCTGTATGAAATACTGGAGCACCCGATATGCTAAGGTCGTATCTACAAACTCAGCTCAGCTGATCAGCGCAATCTTGACATTTCTACTCGGATTCATCCGGTGTTTTTGGCTTCTTTTCGCCCCATACACTTCCAAGATCGACCTAATCTACAAGAGCGATGGCTTATTTACATGGCTCAGTGGGATTTGTTGATGTCATCATTGTAAATACACGCAATAACTATTTTTTCCATCAAAGATGAGATTGTCCGTTGAGGGTTCGATATAAGATTTAAAACTGCCAAGGTGCATTGTATACACCAATTCGGCTAAGGTCGGGCCGTGATCCCGCCATGTTTTGTCTTAAAAGTCTAACGAAGAAATATTGCCCTTTCTGAATGAAGGTGCCGAAGCGCCTCTGACCGGTTCGCCAAAGCTAGGACCAGCCTATCTTTCGCCAGACCTCTCGTACCTAGTACCTGCTAACTAAGTCGTGTTGTAAGTGAGGGCCCGCCAATTTGCGGGGAACCTAGGAAGTGGCTACGCTAAGCTACTCGGGAACAACGACTTAGCTTACGATGTTACCTGCAGACTCGAAAGCTTGTTTGATTCGACTAGAGACAGAGCGAAGCAGTCCGACAGATGATTTCAAGTGCATAATTCTGCGATTCACGGAAAATATGTTCCCAGGCCTCCCGAGCCTACGGTATGGTATGTTAAAGGTCATCGGAATGGTTCCCCAAATACGAAAACTTACAACTGACCCCGTGCGTGTCGGTCTAAATATATCTGCTAGCAACCTCTACGAATACAGTCGATCGAGTAGATCTGATGGAGTCTCCCTCATGACCTCGCCCTCTATTATCTCTTGCTTATGTAGAAGGTACAAAGGAATGAGGTTCCAATGTGGATGCTCGGAACCAATCCGATAGCGGGTGGTCAACCTGCATGCAAGGTACTCCGGCTGGGGTTGAGACCGTTCAATGCGGTACCAGCAATATATCATAGGCCCATATATGTAAACTCAGAAATACTGGGGTAATCCAAGAAGGAAGATCTAAAGCCTTAAAGTTCATCCCATCAGTTTGTGGAAAATGTTCAGATGGCAGTGGCCGTATTTGTCCGTGTCCGCGAATCGGGAGGGAGAATAACGTGTCCAAGTTAACAGGGTCCGCACCACAACTAGTCTCAAACAATCTGCTCGATGGATGCATGGATGCATATACTCCGCAAGCAACGGGGACCCGGTTTTTATTTCGCGTGCTTGGCACCCATATTTTTAATAGGCGATTGTCAAGCACGGCCGGGCACGCCTGTGCATGATGCGGCCGATAAGTTTATTACGTCCGGGCGAGGCTAAGATCGATCCGGGGTTCTGGCCAAGTGTGTGCATGTGGTTCCGTGCACCCAAGGAACAGCCACTCAACCTAAAACCAACTCTCATAGCCCGAACCCGACAAGCGGTATACATCTGACGGCGAAATATGATCCTCGAATCGGTGCACACGGAACAATCCTGCTTTGAAGCTCTAGGACTGATCATGTAGATGAAGTCGTTTATAGGGCATCATCACTGTATATAAAGACGATGTCGGTATTCGAATGGAAATCTTTTTTTTTCCATCATCAGCATCAACAATAGTCCAGGCCGACTTCTATACACAGTAGACAGACTGGTTCTTCTCAACTTTCAGCATTGACACCCACGGCACATACATACTATCACCATCATGCATACTGAACAGATCCTCCTTTTATTAGCAGCTTTACCAGCTGCCCTTGGTTGCTTGAACGAAAACACCAACAAATGCGCCAGTTTCATCAAATCCCAGGCCGCAACTGCCTCCCCGTTCTGCGCCACCTTCACCAAGTCCGTCGTCACTGCTACGACTGGCCTCCCAGCATGGGCCTCAAACTGCTCTAACAAGCCCAACCAAATCTCAGCTGAGTGTTCTTGCCATTATACTGCCGGCTCGAACCCAACCACCACTCGTCTTACCACCACCGCAGCAGTTACTACTACTCCAGGCGGTAACCCAACTACTCTTACCACTACCCGCACGACTACTACCGGTCCCGTTGGAAGCGGCTGTGGTGCCCCAGTCAACCAGCTTGTTGGTTACGCTGCCGGTGTTACCGGAGGAGGCTCCGGCTCCGGTGTTACCGTTACTTCTTGCTCTGCTTTGTCCGCTGCTGCTGCCAACGGTGGTGTCATCAAAATTAGCGGTCTCTTGAGCGGATGCGGTGTTATTGATCTTGAGAGCAATACTTCTCTTCTCGGTGTTGGATCCGGCTCTGGTATTGTCGATGGTGGTATCAGAATCAAGGATGCCTCCAACGTTATCGTCCGAAATCTCAAGTTCAGCCCAGCCAAGAAGGGTGATGCTGTTTCCTTAGATGGCGCCACCAGCGTCTGGATCGATCATAATGAATTCTACAGCTTGGGATTGGTTGGTGGAAAGGACGACTACGACGGTCTTCTCGATATCACCCACGCATCCAACTTGGTTACCGTTTCATGGAACAAATTCCGTGACCACGTAAGTCTTTAGTTTGTTATTGCTTATCTCGATTCTGAGAAAAAAAAACATGCACTAATGAGTAATTCGTATCACAGTGGAAGGGCTCCCTCATCGGCCACTCTGATAGCAACGCCAGCGAAGATACTGGCAAGCTGAAGGTCACTTACCACCACAACAGCTTCATCAATGTCAACAGCCGTCTCCCATCCCTCCGCTTCGGTACCGGCCATATATTCAGCAGCTGCTTCTCCAACTGCCCAACTTCCGGTGTCAACTCTCGCATGGGTGCCCAGGTTCTTGTCGAGAGCAGCAGCTTCAACAACGTCCCACTTGCCGTTGTTACTGATTTGGACTCCGATATCGAAGGTTATGCAACTGAGCGCAACAACATCTTCACTGGTACCAGCACTACCAGAATCACCCGAGCCTCTAGCTTGAGCCCACCATACTCTTACTCGTAAGTTTCCATTCTGCATACCCTTAAGTTATATAGTTTTGAATTAGAGGCTAACCATAACCGCCTGCAGTGTCACCTCTGCTAACAATGTCTGCGGCTGTGTCGCTTCCAACGCTGGTACTGGTGTCGTCACTTTCTAAACGGCGAATATCAATGACATCATGGTATGGCCCAATGGCCTATGTTTGAATGGGATCTTCTTCAATCTCAAAAATGTATCACAAGACAAATCTTTGTTCGTTCGAAAAGGGTGTAGATATTTCATTAGCTCTGTACATACCATAGGAGTATATACGTCCCCAGTATTCATGTATATATCGCCAACTATAATCTGAAATTTGAATACAGAATTTATACAAAAAACATAGCCTTGTCCCCATTCACATAATAAGCGTGTGTAGTTCCAAAAATCGAGATGAGGAATTAAAACAAAATAAAAATACAACAGCTGGAAATCAACACTGCGTTGTTATGTTATGTTAATTTAATGGTAATGTTTGTATTACGTAGTCTAACCGTTTTTAGGTACACAATACTGGACCCTTGATTCTTTCTGGCGGGGCCTAGAGCTTTGCATTTTTAATATATGGAGTGCGGAGTAGTCCCTTATTCTATTTGGTGGGGCGTCACGAGAAAAAAATAATAAAGAACTCCATAAAATATCATAGTGTTGCTTTTGATACATGATATTTAGAACAGAGTATAGGAAAGTTGAGATACAAGAGCTAGACCCGAATAGCTAAGAGCAGCTGCACCTCAGATCCTATGTTCTCATTAGCTACTTTTGATAGATCATATTTTTTACCCTGGTCAATATTGGACAAACACCGAGACTACTAGTAGAGCAATAAATATCACTTAAGCCGTCCACGAGTCTAGTCTATAGGTTGCAATGTCTTTCGCCACGTCACAGCCCTCGAGCTATCACTAAAATTAAGCTTGTTTTACTTGACCTCGCCATCAAACATAATTTTCATAGCTATAACGAATTAGAAGTTTGACTAGATAAGAATAAAGAGGAAAAAAGTCAAACTCACTCGTAGGGAACGGCCATAAACTACTCCAGTCTTCTTTCAGGTACACCTTCGACCCTCCCGGCCGCGATAGGTATTTTAGGGTGCCCTGGATTCCAGGCGCACGCCGTAAGTTTTTGAGTTTTCCAAACACTTTCAACATAGCAGTTAATGCAATCAGGTTTGCATCGCGCCCTAGACACCTATGTTGTCCGTAGCCGTAATGGATATAAGCTTCTTCAGGTCTATCTAGCTTCACCTCTAATGGATCGGGGAAGACATTAGAATCTCTTGAAGCAGTTATGAAATTCACAAAAACGACGTCGCCGCGTTTGAGATTATGGGTCGTCTCGTTATCAACTAAATCGAGTGCTCGGTCGGCTTTCCGGTATAGACCAAAGGTGCCTGAAATACGGTTTCCTTCAAGTACGTAGTGACGAAGCTTTTCGAGAGCATCTAGAGAACCATCGTGTGCTAACCTTTGGATGTCGGCGAGGTAGCGGGCATTCTCGGGGCGAAGATAAAAGTCGAGTATTTGGGAGAACTAGACGTATTGGCTTTAGAATCTTAACATACTTTAGTAACTTTTTAAAGAATAAACCGTACCACTTGTGACTGACAAGAGACACTAGCGGAGGCGGTTGGGACCATCTGCCATGTGATCTCTTCCGCATTTTTCCCACTCTCCAGCAATCTTCGGATCATGTGAATCCCGTAGTCTTTTAAGGATGAGTTCTTGTCGTAGATATTGTCGATTATGTTCTTCATGAAGGCGGCTTTGTTAATAGCGATAACTACAAGTATATCAGTATCGGATTTATGGCCTCCACTAAAGGGAGAACTCAGACTCACCGTTGGCTTTAATCAGATGTGCCAGCTGACCAGCAACCAGACGACCGGCTTTATGCAAGGCGAAGGAATTTGTTGGTTCGATATCGAAGAAGACGAAAGTGAACATGACTGATAGAATCATGTATAGTTCTTGTTCAGTATATACTCCTCTTGGATTATCTTCGGTCTTCATTGGCAGACAGAAGAGATTTGCCGCGAAGTGGGTATGAACTAAATTGATGACGTCCCTAACCGCATCTACCATTTGATTATTGCCAATAGTATACGAATGTCTCTTTAGCAGTTCGGTCGTTTTCTGCTCATAGAACTCGAATACTTGTTTTGTCCAGGAGCTCGGTCCGTAGATAGCATGATGCATATCAGCTCGCTGATCTGTATTCATATCGCTGTCTCCACTCAACATCCATGTGTGACCAGACATCATGTAGTCAAAACTTGCACCCCATGTAACTTTGAATTCTGGCCTGTTGAGAACGGATTTTAGGGTTGCGTAGCTAGATATCATGATACGAGTTGGCATGCGTGAGGGCCTAGCGTAGTCAAAGTCCGGTAGACGGCCCAAATTCTTCATTATTCTGTAGGTCTCAGTCGGAATAGTTAGAGGATAAAAGGCATATATGGAGTTGTATGTAAAGTGGTGAGGAAACGCCTTCAGGAACAGCTTGTGGAAGACACAGCCTTGGTTGATAGCAACGTCAGGTGAGATCTCTGAAAAGCCCCAGTTTGTGAGGTTTGCGGGTGTGTAGTCAGTAGTGTAGAAACGATCCCCGCGGACTAGGCATACGAGATCAGATAGGAGAGCCCGAGAAATCGTGAAAGGTTGCGAGATACCAACCCCAGGCACCTAAAATCAATAAGCTTCGTGACAGCAAAATTGGGACACAGAAAAAATATTCTAACCATAGGGGTCTTGGCTTCTTCAGCAATGATTCCTGGGTAAAGCTCTACAAAATCTGGATGCTCGTAAAGTCTCTTTAACATGTCTGCAATCTTAAGGTCCGAATTGATGTCCTCAAAGTTTGTGTATGCTTTGAGACCGAAGAATTTTCTGAACTCGTTCAATGATGCGCATTTCCATTTTCGGGCTTGTTCAATGCCCATACATTCCATAGCTTTCAGTACTACCGGCACGTTATTAGGCCCGAAGTTGCCTGTTGAGCCTAAATGTCAATATAATCGATTCATAGTTATTTCCTATTAATTGACTGCAAGATTGCTATTTCATACCTGCATTGTCTTCAATACTATCTGCGAGTATGCGAACCAAGTCATCATCAGGGAGCGACCCGTCAGCAGCTCTCTCGAGTCCATGAAAACTTCTGGCGCTAGGGTCGTCTACAATCGTCCCCTCATATTTGGCTATTCCGGCTGCCAAAGTATGTGCGTCAAGACCGTATATATCCTCGCCAGGGAATAGCTTTGTATACATGTCTTCGAACCATGTCTCATCTCGCTCGGAGATACAACTGTGCCAACGGTGAATGAAATTAAACTCCACAGCGATTTGGTTGCCTGTACCTCGGGAGGTACCGCTATCGTTGAATGACTTAACACGTGGGTCTAAATTCCAAGTAGAGTTCGTACGGTTAAGGTTCAGAATTGTTCGCAAGTAATCTGTCAGAATTATATTAATGTAAAGACCACACGTGATGAGTCTGGCTGTCTGGAACAGATCCTCATCCCGCTTCTTAATTGCAGTATCATCGCTTTCCATTCCGGGAGGGAGGGAGAATCGACCATGTTCGTTGATATCGGCGAGTGTTTGTGCGACGTAATTATGCCACCGATTAAACATAACCAAAATAGTGCCAACTCCAGGTGGCAAAGAATGCATCCGCTTGTCGGAGAAGCAATCTAATTTAATTCTTCCGTCTTTAAACAGTCGTATCTTGTCCACATCTTCCAAGTTTGACCCATACAATGGTGCTAGGTCAAGATACGATGAGGTTGCTGAGATATCTTTGTCGTGTGGATCTGGTTTAAAGAGGTCTGTTGCGGATTGGATTAGAGTCCATATGTACCTGTTGGCTTGGAAGTGGCTACGAACCAAAACTTATGATGAAACCGATATAAAACAGGATACTAGAAACGTGATTTGGGTTCCTCCTGTAATCAGATCGGGCCATTATGGCGTCGAAAATAAGCCCTGCGTCTGGGTAAGCCCCAGGCGGCTGAACAATGGGCCGAACACTGCGAGCATATGGCTGACCAGCTTGCCCAATATATGGAAATTGAATATTCTGAACAGGAGTAAAATTAGTATATTTAATAGCTTGGGAGCAAGTGGTGGCTGTTTCAAAAGATTCTAGCTTACATTATATGATCCATCGGGTTGGCGATAGCTATACTTTTGGCCAACATACGATGACAATGGGTGATGTTGAATATTCCAAAGACGGTCGATAAACTAAAATAATTGGCTCAGGTAAGCAGGCGAGATATCAATACCTGAGGTGCGGCAGGAACGTACATCATTTGTTACGGTGACTCGGTTTCTTGATCCTGTTGGAAGATCGGCAAGTAACTGTATTATTCTCTCTGTCTGAAGAGCCATGCAGGAGACCGGTTAGCTAGAATGTACTGGGAGACAGGAACGCCGAGGTAGGGTGGCATACAATGTATGTTTTATCGTCAATCAGGTCACCTGTTACTTTCTGTTGGATGACCTCCCGAAGAGTTCTCAAGTCTCCAATCCCAAATGTCTTAAGATCCTTGAAAAATCCGCTTGAAGGTTCTGCTTCCTTCTCGTAGTATCCATCAAGGGCGGTTGGTAATGGTCTCAAGCTTGCTTTAAGAACGCTTGCAAAGTCAGACAGCATTGATTCGATTTCTGGTCGCTTAGCCATGTGGTCTGGTAGCATTGAGGATGCGGCTCGCTGAAGCATGCTAGGTTTGACCTCCTCCTCTTCACTCTCCGCATGGCCGTGGGACCCGTTGATGCCATTGACGCCATTTGCTAGCTTGGCTTTAGATTTCTCGTTGAATTTGAGGAAACTTGAAGACCGCCGTTTGGTCTTGAATTCAGTGGGAGGAACTGGGGAGATTGGAGACTTGACGGAGTTGCTTCGAATCCACGGAAACCCCATTGCTATCGAATCGGTCAATTGATTAACCGGTCTCGGGGAGTCGATTTCAGGGTGGACGAAAAGATTCGGGATATAGCACAAGGCGAGGATGGAAGGGACCAGCTAGCTAGGGTAAGTCTCTACCACGGCCAACCTGACCAAGGTCGCATGGAGTATTTAACAAATCAAGCCACTTCTGTCACAGGTGACAAGCTTCATTCTAAGGAAGAAGAAGCTTCAATCTACGCGTCAAGAAAGTAACCGAGAATGCATTTTGTTTGCATATTCATCTTTATCGGGTGCAGGTGGACCATGCTCGATATTGCGCATGCGATTGGTGAAAAACGTTTGAGCATACAGTACAGTTATACTTACGTTAGCTTCAAGATAATTGACCAACAACCTCTTGCAAGATCCGATGAAGCGAAACGAAAAGGGAAGCTATGCCAAAGACCGTGCATTGCAACATGCGCTAGTCTGGATGCAGAAGATTTCAGCAGAGAAGCAAGATGCCAGGCCGGTAAACGTATGCAGAGCTAGATGAGATATCGATCGATGTCGCAACATTGCGACTAAGTGATTTGTGTTGTGTGGCAGGGCGGGCATATCGTTGGACCTGCCGATACTGGTCTCGCAGTCAGCCAGATTCGCCGATACCATTAATTTTACTTGGCCATCCAACGTATCATATTTTTGAACTACAACCTCGCTCACTGGCTGCGATATTTTCATCGGAATAAGAATTCCCTTCGAAGCCAATCAACAGAGGCGGCAGACGGAATGTAAATGAGCAACTAGCACACGATCACAAGCTTGTCCTCAGTGGACACTTCCAAAATCGCTCCCCGCCAAAGAACAGCATGCTAACATCCACATGCGCATATGCACAGTGTGCCGCTCGATCGTCCGTCAAAGACCCGTCGTCACTTCTGCTGAATACAAAGTCAAAACTCCACCCGAGTGCACGAACGCATGAGACACGCTGTGACTGGCCCCGGCCGGCTGGCTGGCTGGGCACACGGGAGGACGCAAGGATTTACCCAGCGCGCCATTCCGCTTCGAGGGGTGCAGGCTTGTTCAGTTCTCCCTCCAAAAAAAGTTCTGCATGGGCTGGCACAGAGAAAAAATTTTTACTCAGAACGAGGGAAAAACAGGTGAAATAACGAAGCAACGATTGGCCGAAGGCCATTTGTTTTTTTTGGCAAAAGCGAGAAAGCTAAAAGCTGTGCGACCCGGCCTGTTTTGAAAATCTAGACCGGGGCCTTTTCAATCTTCAAACCTAGCACCTTCTTTCTGAAAGCAAAAGAGGGGAACCCAAAGACCATCCCTGGATAATGGAGTACCGACTACCCTACCAATTGACGGTTTAGTTGCGATTAATCATGACTACTGGAATGCTGTTGAGTGGGACAACATGCGCGTGTGTGATATAGACTTTACGGTCGTAGAACATATCGCGTACTAGTACTTCCACGAAACACATCCCAATCAGTAGCCTCTATACCAAAATAAGAAGTAAAAAAGATAAACGATATGACGTTTTTCTGGCGCAGCAGCTACGTCCCACGTCCTAGCTTCTCGCGTAGATACCTGCTTAGTTTCTGAGATCTGAGTTAATTTATTCCAATCGATCGATCGCTCCAAAGCCACGACGCGAGGGAGCGACAATCACTTTCGTTCCAGTTTGCAGACGTGGATCCCCTTGCAAGAAAATGATATTTTCCAGCCGATATCAAAATGTGTGGACCCTTTTGGTTTCCTGAGATACCCAATGGGACCCACCTTCCCTGCGGATAGAAACCCGAACACAGATCCAATACAGATTCTCGCTAATCTCCTCTCGGAAGACAGAGATTGATCCAAGGCAGCTTATCGATCGAGAGTGATCCCTCGGACTATTGTCGATGTGGAGCGAGCCACGCCAGAGCTAGTGAGAGAGACCATGCATGAACAATTTCACAGGCACCGAACAGGGAAATCTCAGCACCTTGGAGCGCCCGACGTAACTCCAAGTCACCCAGCCTCCTGCTCAGATCAACTGGCGTAATTTAAACTCCAAGCTTACCTTGTGCATATGCGCGCTGCTCTTGCATTTTTCTTTTCTCTCCGGGGTTTCAGGCGGACCGGCACCCATGTCCCGGCTACCACGCTCAGCTTAGCTCAGAAAATTCCTCTCTATCTCCTTTGGCGAATTGGAGCGTCTGTTGGAATGCCCATCATGATGCTCCACACTATGCCTCATATGTGCAACCTGCAGATTCCTGGTTGTTAGTGCACAAGAGACCAGGCTCCTCGTCCTGCATTTGGGACACCTGAACCAACCCCAGCCTTCTAATTTCAACCGCTGTCTCTTGACCGCATCTTTCAGCCTGTCTCTGATGCGTAAGGAATATTGCGAATGCGAATGCGAATGCGAATGCGTTCATGTGAGCGTGCGCGAGTGGGCTGATCTGATGCGGAGGGCATAATTATCTCACGATTCCCTCCGAACTCCCTTCGCTCTGTTCCTTATTCCAACCTTTGTGATCCCTCCGTTTTTATCTCCCACTATTCTTCGCCATTTGCAATCGCTCAGAGATCGCGCGAACCAGCCAGAGATAAAATTCAAAAATGGCGCCACAATTTAAGTCCCTCCTTCAAACGATCAAGCGGAAGCCGCAAAAGTCTCGTGGTGAGAGGCCTGGTTCTATGGTCGCTGGAACCCCAGTCGAAGAGAAGACAAGTATTCTCCATGACCTCACACACCTCAACATGAAAGATGCGGCTACAATGGCCCAGGCCGTCACAACTCTGGCGTCCGGCGAGCCCATCGACGACAAGAAGCTATTGCTAGAAAATGGTGTTACGATGCTTCAAAGCCTACCGCCTAACAGCGGTCTCAGCCAAAAAATTTCTGACGGATTTATCACAATGCTTTGGAACGATCTGCCGCATCCATATCCTACAATGGCTGGTCCGACGTCAAGGTATAGAAGACACGACGGTGGTGCAAATGTACCTTACAATCCAGAAATGGGTAAGGCCGGATCTCCGTATTCCAGAAATGTGCCGCCAATGAAGCCGAAAGGCCCCAATCTGCCCGACGTGGAATCTGTTTACGAAGCGCTTTTGAAGCGACAGGGCGAGTTCCGCAAGCACCCGTCCGGATTAAATCGCTTGTTCTTTTCCTTTGCAACCGTTGTCATTCATGAATGTTTCCAAACCTCCAGAAAAGACCCGTTCATCAACGAGACATCCAGCTATGTCGACCTTAGCACATTGTACGGTAACACCGAAAAGGAGCAGAAGCGAGTTCGGACATACGAGCAGGGAAAAATTTTCCCCGACTCGATCGCTTCGGAGAGAATTATGATGATGCCGCCCGGTGTCGTTGCAGTCTTGCTCATGTTTTCCCGTAATCATAATCGCATCGCCTCGAATCTGTTAACTATCAACGAGGAGGGTAAATACAGACCCTGGGATAGCCTAGACGATGCTGGCAAGAAATGGTACTTATTCTCAACATCATTTGATGTCGATTGTTCATAGAACTGGTCTGGCTAACTCCTTTAATTAGGCAAGATGAAGATATTTTCCAGTTGTCGCGAAACATTAACGTCGGATACTTCGCCTCTTGTGTCCTCGGAGACTATGTTGCTGCCATCCTAAACACCCCACGCGCCAACTCCGACTGGTCCCTGAATCTCGGCAAGGAGATTAAAGAGGGAGGCAAGCGAGTTGAGCGAGGTGTTGGCAATTTAGTCTCCGTCGAATTCGCAGTCCTTTATCACTGGCACGCCGCTCTCAGCGCCGCTGATGATAAATGGATGGA
Organism: Dactylellina sp. 'tibetensis'; assembly: GCA_036971435.1. Lineage (NCBI taxonomy): Eukaryota > Fungi > Ascomycota > Orbiliomycetes > Orbiliales > Orbiliaceae > Dactylellina > Dactylellina sp. 'tibetensis'. The sequence goes on along the minus strand of JAKDFA010000018.1, from coordinate 739,075 downwards.
GGATTTGCTTCGCGGTACCTTCCCAGAATTGAAGGACCTGGAAGATGTGACTGTTGAAATGTTTCACACGGTTATGAAGAACTACGGCCACAAGCTGATGAATACTGAGCCCAAGAATTGGACATTCGCTGGACTCCAGAGACAAGCCGATGGTACCTTTAATGACACCGAGGTTGCCGATATCATCAAGAGCTGCATTGAAGAACCGGCGCACGAATTCGGCGCTCACGGTACCCCCGCCAGTCTAAAAATCGTGGACATTATGGGCCAATTACAAGCTAGAAATGTCTTCAATGTCTGCACTCTCAATGAGTAAGTCCTTCGAGCCCAGTTCCCAAGTAAAGGCGTACACGTACGTATATGTGGACTACACTAACTAAGGAGGCAGGTTCCGTAAATATCTCAACTTAAAGGAGTATGATACGTTCGAAGAATGGAATCCAAACAAAGAGGTCGCAAGGCGGGCAGAGCTACTGTACGGTCACATTGACAATATGGAGCTCTACCCCGGTTTGATGGCCGAGTGCACCAAACCAGCCATCCCAGGTAGCGGTGTTTGCCCTGGCCAAACTACGGGCCGTGGTATCTTGGATGATGCCGTCGCCTTGGTCCGTGGCGATAGATTCCTCAGCTACGACTTCAACAGCAACACATTAACCAACTGGGGTGCCGCATCGCTCTCTGAACGTGCTCCAGGAGCTTACGGTGGTATTCTCCCCGTTGTGCTCATGCACGGGGTTCCCGGTGAGCTTAGTGGCACATCTCCATATTCGCTGCTTCCTTTTTATACACCGGAGGCAGTCCAGGGTATTTTGAAGGGAAACAAGGTGCTCAACAAGTATGTCACCCCAAGGCCACCAAGTAACTTAGGCCTCGTCAGTGTGCAGTCAGAGAGGGCCGTAAAGCAGATCCTCGGAGACCTCGACGGCTTCAAGCCGCCTTACCCAGCCGACATTGCTCCTAGCAAGAATGGTCACGATTTCTTGACCGGCTGGAACGATATCAAACGCCATGATTCTATGACAAGCCCCATTCATAAGTCCTTGGTCGAAGAAGGCTTCGAAAAGAATGTGTCCTTGTTCTTCAGCACTAAGATCAAGGAATTGATCGAGAAGAACACTCTCTCCTTCAAGAAGGGCAGGAAGTCCATCGATATTGTCCGCGATGTTACAAACGTCGTTCCGATCTTCTGGGTCTCGGAGCGTTTCGCTCTACCGCTCAAGACCGAGCAACAGCCCCGTGGTGTGCTGACACCATTTGAGGCGTTTGGCTCATACCTTGGTGTCTACTTGTACCAAAACTTCAATCTCGTTCCGGTCAATGCCTGGAAGTTACGAGGAGATGCTCTTGAAGCTGCCGGAATCCTCCAGCATGTCTTCGAGACCCATCTCAAGACTCAGAAGGGTATCACAGAGACTGTTGTTGATTGGCTGGCAAAGGGTAGCGCCTTCCAAGTTGGTCCTCATGCCGACCGTCTCTATCATGCCCTGAATGATTCCAAACAGTCGATCCCCGATTCTTCGGCTGATATCCTCAATATAAGCGCGCCCATCGCCGCTAACTTGACCCACCAAGCTTCACTCCTCATTGACTTGTACCTCAGCCCAGGTTACGAACAGTACAGAGAGCGCTTGGTTCAATTGGCAAATGCCGACGCGGCTTCCTCGGAACAAGAGCTTCGCGGCTTTGTATACGAGGGCATTCGTCTCGCTCCGGCCATCTTGGGTGTACCACGTGTTGCCTCTCAAGACGTAACTCTCGATGACGGCGCACGCGGTCCTATTACCATTAAGGCTGGCCAAACCGTTCTCGTCGCCACCTCTAAGGTGGGCCTGGACCCTGCCGCTTTCCCTGAGCCAGAAAAAGTCATTACCTCCCGCCCGTTGGCCGACTACGCCGTTTTAGGAGCCGGTTTGAGTTCCTGCTACGGCACTAAACTAGTCGGCGCTTCGCTTGCTGCTACCCTGAGAGAGGTGTTTAGGCTGAAGAATGTGCGCAAGGCCGCTGGTAAGCTCGGTAACTTTACGATTGTGCACCAGAATGTTGCTGGTCTCCACTGGAAGCAGTACCTTGATGACAATTCAAAGGAGTCGCCGGTGCCTACATCACTTACGCTAGAGTATGATGCTTAACGAAGTACTAAACGAAGTCAGGGTTTTTTCATATATCTTGTCTAAGCGCTTCGGTATACTTAGCTTGAAATTTTGGAGGTTGTTAGCAGAATATTCTTAATGTGGCAACAAGAGATAATTAATCAAAAACAGTCTCGTTCCAATTTTTCGAAATAGTACTTAAGTATATATATATTTTTTAATGTTAGTTTGAAATATCAATTTTATATCTAGCAGTGCATGTTTAGATGAAGGATGCAAAATTTCACAAGTAGCTTGCTTCAAGAATATTACGCAATAATTTTACGGGATTTACGCGTTTTTCAAACATATCTGCGAAGAGTGAAGATTTCGTCTGTTCTCCCGAGAAAATCATTAGATTATAGAATTATATTGCTATTGTGACGTCCTATGCTTCATCATTGTCCCAACACAGATTTCATGACCCCGCTATTCAGCTGCCATACATCCGCACGATTCCATCGAGTCTTACGTGCTGGGTTTCCAAGTTAAGTTAACTGGTAGCTTCAGTCACTGGAACGGTGGCGGCGGCCGCTTGTTCCTGCTCAATCTTCTTAGTGTCAACTCCTCGCTCCACCGGTAAGACTGTCAGATTAAATTTTGCCATTGTCAGACCAAATCTTGCTCTCACGCGGGGTTCCCAGTGTTCAGCGAATTTTTCCTCTGTCAGCATTGGCGTTAGATCATTGACGGCTCCACCAAATAGCGTAAGCATTGTTGACGAGCTGGAGAATAAAATTAGTAAGTTCTTCCAAAAAAGAATATTGCGGATAAGACATACTTTGAACTACCAAAAATATTGTGGAAACGGCTCTCGGTGTAAGCCTTATTTGTCTTTCGGGCATCAACACGTCTCTTTGATAACGCCCTCGACAGATCAGGAATGGTGAGTTTGGCACTGCCGTCCGGCATTTTTTCCGTAGCTTCAGCAAGGAAATCATGGACAAGTTTCAAATCTGGTTTCCCTTGATCTGGTACCAAGGCGGCATCTTGTCGAGTTAGGCTTGCATCGTGCTCAATTGCATTGTGTAGACTGAGTTCCTCGAGGTCGAACTTGTCTTTCCAGTAGGAACGGTTGAGGAAGTCTGCAGCGAACTTGGGGACGAAGAAGCAAAATGAAGGGGCAAAATTGAAGGTTTCGCGGATTCTGTGGTTTAGGTCTACAAAGGTGATATTTTTTCCGTCATGTGGGAGAATGCCGTGGTTGGCCATGGCGTTTAGCATGGGACAGGCGGAGCGAGAGTCGCCATCCTTTGGAGGGACGTATTCAGGCCACGAGAGATTGTGACCAGCGCAACCAGCGGGGACGACTTGACCTTCTTTGCGGTCGGGTGTGACACAGTTTAGAAGGAAAAGAGCAAAGTCCCACTGGAAAACAAAGAGCTTGATGAAGAAGCCGGCGGTGTTGTGGACGATGCCTCCCATTGTGAGTGTTCGTGGTGGGGCAGACCGTATAGAATGGGGGAGAAGAGTTTCAACGCAAAAATGGTACAAAGGACAATTTCAACTATTTGGTTAGGATGGGATAAATATATATTATATCCTACGTGAGATGTTCCAATACGCTTACGAGCTGGCTCGGGATTAGCTCGAGCGGTACACCAATGATAGAGTTCGCAGTCGTGGAAGAGTGAATGTACCACTTAACTGCATGCTGATTTCGCAAGTCTTGCAGCAGGTTGCAGACCCCAGCTCGCAGCTCGCGACTCCGACGGACTGCAGATGAGAATCCTCACATGGACGAAAACAATCATGCAAAGAGCACCCCGGTCGATGCATCCATTCAGCTTTTGCAAATTTGCCCAGACGCTTATCTTGCAGGGTCTGCGGTTGGTTGCTGCAGGAGCGGGGAATTTTGCTTTTGCCCTCTATTCGGTGTCCAGCGACGAGCGAGCGCTCCAGTGCCTGTGAGAAAAATTGATTGAGTAATTAATTTGAGCTCGCCTGCCTTGATCGATCGATCGGCTAGATTATTTCCGTGGTGGGGAAGCTCCCGTGCATCCCAGTTCCCTGAAGGTTCTTTCTTCCTTGCTGGTCTGGCGAGAAGGAGCCTAACCCGAGAATGTGACAAGTGTCTTGCAGCGGGATTCGAATTGAGTTGATGGCGATTGGTCCTGCCTCCTTGCTCTTCAGCAGCTCATGGATTGGCTCAACTTAAAGACGCCCCACGTCACATTTATTTCAGTGACTTTCAAGCATGAGTGGATGTCTAGCTTGAAGCGCCTGGTGATCTCGGTTTCTGAAGATGCTTGAAGTCTCCTGCATAAAAACTAATGCGCATTCCAGGCTCTAATTGTCAATCAATTGATCAAGCCGAGCTAGGAATCCTCCTTCTTTCGAATTCTAGCCATTCTCGTAGGCCCAAGCATTCCCGGGCAGCGGTGGTTCACATTGAGTGGTCTGAAGAATATATCTATCGCGATGTATTGCATCTATCCCTTCCGGAGGGTGTCAATTTGGAGGTTCGAACAACCGGCTTTAGCAACTGGAGCTGTACCATACACTATACATCCAGCACCTGCAAGCACTGCAATGCGGGCTAGTATCTGTGAGGGAGGGAGACAGAGAGAGAGAGATGATCATGATGGTGCCAAGCGATAAGATAAGATTGAATTCGGTTGGGGCAGCGCGGTATCCAGCACCGGAATGTGATTGGCCCGCAGCGTGCGATGACAACACGCGTTGGTTGACCAGCGCAGCCTCGTGTTTTCGTCATCCGCCAAAGCCAACAGCAAAGCTTCCAGCATTTCCAAAGAGGCCAGTTTTGGATCCTCAACCAAACCACCATCGCCATCGCCATCGCCATCTACTCCATCGACGACTTCTCGACGACCCAGCTCACGTCCGAAACATTGATATGTCCATATTGCTTTCGATAATCTGCACTCCTTGCAGCATAGCTTCGGATTCAAGCCGGTCCCTATCAACTGTGGCGTAGCAAGTCTTGCTGGATACTTCGGGCTGCTGCCGGCGCGACTGACGACATCGCTTCTGTCCTGCGAGTCGATATCTCGGTTTCACAAACAACAGAGGGAGGAATTTGCAACTTCCAAGGGTGGGTGTCTACTTTCCGCTGGTATTTATTTTGCTATATACATGCGAATTGCAGGTTCAAGTCGCTAGGAAAATACGGATCCTCAACAATAGGATGTAACCGGAGCCTTTTGAACTTCGTGATTCCTAACTTTCTTGCCTTTGAAACTTCATAATATCTACCTGTCTGAGTTGACTCTAACTGACTTTTTTACTATAATTATAGAATGTCTATCAGGTATCGTTCATAGCATCTTATCTTGGACATCCAATACCAATACCCCATCCGTCATGGCGCCTCCCCGTCGAAAACGAGCCCCCCCTCCGCCTCCAACACACACCCCAAGCCATCATCATATTCCATCTCCACCCCCATCCCTTCTCCCATGGTATTTCTATTTCGCACCACACCCCTTGGATGACCCCTTAGCACCTTTGCCATTACCGACTGCCGGGGCTGCAACTGCACGGTATCCGCCTCGTCCCTTCTCTGCACATGATTCCCACGCCCTAGAGAGCACATATCAAACTGTTCTAGTCGAGAGGGAAACCAAACCGTCGCCTACATCTTCAAAACCATCAACAAGTTCTCCTACAGATACCAGATCAGGAAGACGGCGGAAAAGTGACCCCAGAAGAAGTACTGAATATACGTCGTCCCCTCTACGAACCAGCAATGTACCACCTGAAATGTCGGAAGCCGGGGCGACCCCGCCCCCCCTTACCATACCCGCCAAAAATGGCGAGGTTATTCCCGTTGAAGATGCTCTTGCCTCCGCCTTTGAGAGACGAGAGGTGAAGAAACGAAACCGAAACTCGGTATCCAGTATTACTTCTCAACTCGGAGCGTTCACCCCCTCTGCATCTCCAAGCCTGGGTAGCTATTCCAATTCTGCGGGAACAACTTCCAATCCATTCATCCGAGCCAAGAGCCATAGAGACGCACCCCAACTTCGCAAAAGCTCCAAGCCACGGTCGTCGGAGAGCAGACAGGGATCCAGAGATCGGAAATCAGGCAAATCACAGGCAGGGGCAGGCCCACTCAGAGAAAACGACGAAAAAGAGGTCGCTGTAGGAGTGCAAAGGCTTCACCAGGTCAGAATACCCAGTCTAACTATGGAGCCAATATACTGGTCACCATTGCACGGACTAGACAACGCCAAAGTTACTCGAGGTACTTGGTTTTACCGAGACACGATGTTTCCTGTGGAAACCGATAAAGCCAATGCGTTGGAGAAAGGTTGGAGAGAGGTTATGGCGTGGACGCAAGAATGGACGTGGGAGTTAGAGAGTGCAGTTAGAGTCGGCGAGGAAGCAGAAGCCAAGATTCGATGGATGATGCCAGTTGTTAAAACTGCGTCTAGGCCTGCAACGGCGACTCTATCAACGGCTGCATCCGCCTCTGCCGATGGAGAAATGGCTGAAATGGTTGAGCAGAGCGATGTCTTGAACGCGGATCTTGTCAGAGATGGGGAAATTGAAGCTGTTGATAAGATTGACGCATCAAGCGCGGAATGGGTTATATTCTCGGATGCAAAATCTGCGTTTATAATGCGTGACAGCCTTCTTGCGGGATTTGCGGGGAGGAACCGAAGACCGCTAGCTGCTATAAAGAGAGGGCTAACTGTAGGGACGCCCGTAGTAAGAGGTTTTGATGTGGAGGCATGGAGAAAGATTCACGGTGACAAGTATGGGCTTGGTGAAAATATGGGAATTAAAAGGTCCGGCGAGGAGACTACTAGATCGCATGAGAAGCCAAAGATAACGGATCTCATTCTGGTCGTACACGGGTAGGGATATTTGCTGAGCGTACCTCAAAAAGCTATATAGTATACTAACTTGAACCAAAATAGTATTGGCCAAAAACTGTCGGAGCGGGTGGAATCGTTTCATTTTACCCACGCCATAAACGGTTTTAGGCGCCTCATCAATGTGGAGCTAAGAGACCCATCTGTAAAACCTCATCTACGCAAGGAAGGGGTTGGAATCATGGTTCTCCCCGTGAACTGGAGATCTACTGTAAAATTTGACTCGGATTTTGCGGCAACTGATGACGATGAGGACGCCGAACTTGAATTTTCTTTGGACGAAATCACACCTCCAACTATCCCCGCTGTTAGAAACCTTATCGGTGATGTTATCATGGATATTCCCTATTATCTCTCTCATCATAAAAACAAAATGGTCAACGCCGTCATCAAGGAAGCGAATAGAATTTACAAACTATGGTGTAAAAATAATCCAAACTTTGGGACAGAGTTTGGCGGAGGCCGAATACATCTTATGGCGCACAGTTTGGGTTCTGCTATTGCTCTCGACGTCCTAAGTGGCCAGCCTACAAACGTCTTTGGGATGAATTCACAGATACCGACACCTCTACCATTACAACATGAGAAGGATCGCGACGACGACGACGCTTCCTATATGTCCGGTACCCCGACTGCGCCAGGCACATTTGATTTTAATACTACAAACCTCTTCTGTTGCGGTTCTCCAGCTGGGCTGTTCCTTCTGATCAATCGCAGAGGGCTTGTGCCACGTTACAAGCTCAAGCTCGAAAATCCAGACTCCTCCGACCCATCCGTTTGCGGAATGCAAGGGAGATACGGATGTCTAGCTGTCGAAAACATATATAATATCATGCATTATTCCGATCCGATTGCTTATCAACTCAACGCAACTGTTGATTCTACATACGCTGCTTCATTAAAACGCGCCATGGTCCCATCTACTGCTGCTAGTTTCTTATCCTATCTACCCCGCTACTCATCTTCTATAGCACCCGCAAAACCGGCGCTACCAACGCTACCGCTTCGTCTCCCATCGAGTATGGAACTCGAAGTTCACGATTTCAGCCGGGAGGAGTTGGCGGAGCGGAGGATGTATTTGCTTAACGATTGCGGACAGATCGATTGGTATTTGAGGACTGGAGCCGGGATGCTTGAGAGCGAATACTTGAACATGCTTGGTGCACACAGTTGTTACTGGGAATCTAGAGATTTTGTCAGAATGCTTGTTGTGGAATGCGGGAGAACCACGGGTAGAGAAGGCGTGGTGGAAGGAATGGGTATTGAAAAGAAGAGAGAGCTGGGAGGTCTATTGAGCCGTGGAGGCAAATAGAGACCGGTGGCTCTAGAGATCCAGGCGAGTGAAACTGATGGAAGAAGGATTGGTCGATATATATTGAGTTACCTGGATTTTGTCTTAGCGCGGCATTGGTATCGTACAAGGAGTACTGCCAGGTTGGAGTTCACACAGATCTTTTTATCCATGTTTTTATTTCTTTTCAGCTGGCAATATCCTATCCGTTGGTGTATGCATTCCCTTGTATTATTTAACACCAGATTAGATTCTCAGATAGTCATCATAGATTCCCCATACCCAATGCCATATCGATACAGTCTGCACAACTCTTATTCCGTATTTGCTCTGATATTCTAAAGCTCTAGAAATTTATTTTTATATATTTTTCCCAATTATGCCAAACGGCTTCCCAGTTGAGTTGGATCGCGAGGCTGTCGGTTAGCACCATGAATTCAAGGCAACCCAGCATGTCCGCCAGATCAGGCAGGTGCGCATCCGAAACGCAACCTTCCCAAAGAAACCTCGGCTGCAGGTTCAGGAACAGCTAGTTAACTACCCTGCTTCTCTCTCTTGCGGCAATCCATAAGAAGTTGCTGATGCTGCCTTGTTCGGCGGAAGGGTCCGATCTTAGGTAGCTACAGCCCTCGCCACAGCCGATTTAGGAGTGTTGTGGATTATTACTGCGACTGAGAACCCGACCCCGAATATTCCAAGACGATGATAAGATGTCTCGCAGAGAAAATTCGAAAAACGAACAAAGCAACTGAAGAAACGGTGAATGTCTCGAAATAATGCGACTAGCCTAAACTTGCAGCGTGCTCCGAACACAGAGCGGCACACCTGCTTCCTACGTGCACCGTCTGGTGCCCTGTGGGCGTCCGATTATTCCTTGGCTTGAGCTCTTTCTGCGGACCCACCACTGCCTATCAGGGGAGGCAGGATGCCCATATGTACCTGCTGCAAGATTCCCATTGGCAAAGCTCTGTGGAGGCTGCCTACACTTCCAAGATGAAGTCCATATAGCTCTCGAGATCTATCATGCAAAATGACCTGCTGAATCTGATATCTGCTATCTGCTAATGATGTCAGGTATCTCAGTAGAGGCAAAGCAGACGAGCGGTCGAATTTAAACATAAAGGTAGCCTCGAGGAACCAAATCGAGCTGTTCTCCTTTTTAAATGCCAACTCCTCGCTGACTACGGTACCGAATCAGCCTTTCCAATTAATTCTGTGACTTTCACAAGCTGACCGGGAAAGATCATAACAGCAACAACGCAAAGTTCCCGAGGATATTTTCGCGCCCTGCAGCTTATCGATTTGCGCGCTGCTGCTTCTTGAGGAACATTCCCCGAACTGTCTCACTTTCCCGCGAGAGTATTCCCTAAACAGTCTCACAGCTAAACCGCTTAAAATAACAATAAAATAAAATAATATTATCAAAAAAAAAAAACCAAATCTAATAGGGGTTTGTGTGTATCGAGAAATTCGATACGTGCAAGGTATGTTCATGTTTCTGCAGTTTGACCTGGAATTAATTGCTTCGGTGATCGAAAATCTCTCCGTCGTGCCGTCCCAACGGTTCCTGGTGCTCGGGATGGCAAAATATATCAGAACATGGGAGAATAATTCAACCGCCACATGGCCGTGGCCCTTGCGCAACAATTGTCGTGTGAGCAAGGGCATACGCATGTGCATCTCGAACATCCTCCCCATGCCGTCTTGCGGCTTGCGCCATGCGTGCCAAAGTTCCCCTTGTCACTGCCTACCCCCCATGATTCACTTTCCGGAAGTAATAGCTTCAGACTATTGTTTAAAGTTTTTCTCTCTGGGGTTCCATCAAATAATGCTGACTTTCTTCTTTTCCTTACCCGGGCTTTTCAGATTTTTTTCTGATACTTATGGCTCCTCCCGCCTTTTCCCTGTTGGTTGTGCTCGCTAGCTACGACTTGACTGCCGTAGCTTTCTTTGCTTCGGTATACACAATCTTGATATCCACTATCGTGGCCACGAGTGGGAGCGGTGAGAAGAATAATACTATCAAGCCTAGAAGCAAGAAGACTGGCGCTTCTGCCTACTCTAGGTCTTTGCCTTCCGAACCATCATTCACACCGTCTACATCGACGGCCACCTCATCACAATCACAGTCATGTCACGGATACCACCTCCCGAAGTCGTCGCCTCGTGGCCTGAGCCCAACTATGACAATCCCTCGAACAGAGGTCACCATCTAATCGCCGTCGAAGTAACATTATTCTCTCTGACAGCCATGGTTGTCGCTGGGAGAATATATACTCGACGGTGGTTGATCCGGTCCTTCGGATTAGACGATTGGCTCATAATCCCCGCTGCTGTAAGTCCCCTGCTACTCCCAGAAAGAAAGAAAAAAAACATGCACATCGGTCCCGCTAACATGGAGATGCGCGAGTTCATAGATCCTTTGTCTCGCTCTCACGGTTTCTACATGTCTCGCCACTACCGCCGGCTACGGCCTTCACATCTACGATGTACCTCACAATCTCAGAACCAAATCTCTCGAATACGCCTGGGCAAACATGTTAATCTATTGTCTGACTATAACGCTTACCAAACTCTCCATTCTTTTCTTCTATCTCCGCCTCGTCCCGTCTGGTCCGTTCCGGACCTTTACATATCTAACAATATTTGTCGTTGTATCTACGGGCATAGCGTATATGCTCGTAGTTGTTTTCTACTGTTTACCGATAAAGGCGTACTGGCAGCCGTACGACTGGCCAGACGCAAAATGCCTAAGCGATGGAAACGCGCTCGTTAGCAACGCCGCTGTGAATATCGCGCTTGATTGTTGGCTGTGGATTATGCCTGTACCGGTTGTTTGGAGCTTACGGTTGCCAACTCGTCAGAAGGTTGGATTGGTTGGCGTGTTCGCTCTTGGGTTTTTGTGAGTTCCCTTTTGGATCCTACCTATGAAGCTTCCTGCAGGTGTTTCTTTTACTAATAAAAGAGGATTTGATACAGTGTGTGTTTGGCAGGTGTTCTTCGTCTTTACTATGTCGCTAAAACGGCCTATTCGTACGACAAAACCTGGGACGGCTTCTCTGCGTGGATTTGGACAGCTGCTGAATCCGACGTGGGTATAATATGTGCCTCTTTGCCATCCTTAAAACCCTTGGTTACCAAGATGACAAAGTTCAAATTTTCAGAGGTGACGCCAAGTGGATACGGCCACTCTCGAAGTCGAACTCTCGGAAACAGAAAGAGTGCGCATACTGGCGGCATACGATTACCCAGTGTAGCTGCATCACGAAATCTTGGTTCGAGGCATAATCCTCTGGAGAGTATATGGGACGGTAGCGATGAAGTTATCTGCGAGAGAGACGCCAGCGGCAAAATCATTGTCAAAAAACCAGAAAAGCAATATCAGCAAGCTGGAGTTTACCAAATGTCCACCATTATTTTCTCAGGCGATCCGGACGGGAAGTCTACCTCCGCCAGAAAGAGTTATTCTGTGGAGAGGGGGATCTCATCAAAAGACAACTTGGCTGTACAGGTTCAGCCGATTGATTTTGACGAAAACGATAGAGTGGGTATTCACTATAATCAGGATCTGGAGGAAGGAATGCGAAACGCAATTGACGAGGATTTTTGCACTGACTCCGGACGGAGGGGCTGCTGGGAGGTTATGAGGACGACAGAGATAGAGGTTAGAGAAGATCATAGCTTTGATGAACCAAGGAATGAATCGAGTCTGTCGACGCACTCGCTAGGTCGGCCGGTAGTTGACGTTTAATGTTTTCAGTCGAATATTATACCATGTTGTATTAGGGACGGTCTATTTCGTTTTTGTTTTCTACTCACTTTTTATGATCAATATTTCGCGAATTTGATGTATATAAATTATTTGCATGAACGTTAACTTGTACATACATAGATAAGATTACCGTTGTTTTATACTAGATTCCTAGAGCATATATATATACACCTTCTGGCAACCTAGTCCTTTTCCAGAGCAAAATAAAAAACTCATCTTATGATATCATGGCCTAGAAATAGTACCGCACAAGCTAAAGGTTGCGCGTGAAGGCGAGTTTGGCTTCAGTGAAAGAATTTAAATCCTTTTTCGGGCAAAGAGCGAAATATGTGCCGCATCAATCCGATCGCGAGCTAGTTATAGCTGATAGTAATCTCGCAGTAAGCCAAACTCGAAGTATTGCGTGCTAGTAGTTGGTCTCGCTGTAGTCTCGCTGCCAGTCTCAAAACCAGACCAGGACAACGCAGTCTCGCTGCCTTGAAAACCCTTCTTGTGTTGGGGTTATACACAACAAACAAACTAACTAGCTACATGACTACAAGTTACTAGTCTCGAGAACCCTTCTTGCCAACACAAGAAGGGTTGTCGAGACTAACAAGTTACATGACAATATTCGCTCGAGATTATATTATATGAACTATCTCAGGGCCAGAATGCACGCTGCCGTAAAAGCTCATATCTCCTCGGAAATAAAAATTTCCAATTTAGGTCGGCAGGTAGCATCTTCGAGGATGTTTTGATCGGAAGCATCCGGCACCTGTACATGTCCTATCCAAAGTTTCTGCCGCACACACTTTAAGTTTTCCCCAGAGTGTGTGCTCGCTAATCAAATGACCCGGCCTTACCACTCTATGACGTCGGAAACTATGTTGATCATCTGAATGCCGCGATTACTCAAGCCAGAACTCGAAATCAGGCTAGCTGCAGGGTCCAAGCTATTGATCAAAGAGCTGGGGAGCCAACCAAGGGCGGGTAGGATCTCTTAGGCCTTGCCTTGGTAATACCTTGTTTTTGACATTTTTCCGTTGGGCGCAGAAGCTAGAAGGCAAAAGCCGTCTGGAAAATGCATCGTGCGTGCATGCTTTGCTGTTTATAAGGCATGATAAATCCGCTGGTGATCCGGAGAGCTCTTAAAAGACTACGATAGCGCTACCAACTTTGATTGATTACTAACGGAACACACATTTTTGGAACCGGAGATTCCGGTATCTTCATCTAGAGACTTTATAAAGACTTCCGGCCGCCTCTTCCCTATCACTCTATGACGGCGACACAAACTCTAACATAGAATCAACAACCACCCGTACCCTCTTAGGCCTCAGCAACCAAATCTGTTGATTAGAACGGGCCGGGAAAATGGCAGTAATCTGGGGACTCGATCTGCGGGAAATCCAATGGTACAAATTCGGCTCAAAGAACATGTTTGACAGACAGTGGTACCTACGCCGCGAGAAAATGATAATTTACCAACTAGCAATGATTTCTATGGTCTGTTCTGAATCGGTGGGAACTGCCACATTATCAGGTATATGACATATCCAAGTATTTTAGGCCTTTAACTGCGAAACGCAAACTAATATCGCCATTCTGTCTATTATAGCTTACGTCGACCAGCAATCCCATTTAGAAAGCATTTATCCGTCGTCGCACGTCCACAACAATGACATCGTCGGCATTGCGTCGTATAACATATTTATCGGGGTTGCCATCGCCACAATTTTCGGTGCCGCCTTCTTTTTCGACCTCTTTTGGCCCGCTCGGCACGAGTCGAACGGTGTAAAGCTCGCTTGGAGGATAAGTGCGGCAGCGGTGTGTATAGGAGCATTCGCGGACGCACTGGCGTTCACGGTCATCGTAGCTTCCCATGAGTGCTGGGTCGACGGTGTGACAGGAACCGAACTAGAACGGGTATTGAGGGACCAGGGCCAGCCAAATTGGAAATACCGGAAGAACGCAAGAGCAGTTGCAGCAGTCGTGCTATTATGGATTGGTCTGGTGTTCACGATAGCTAGGTGAGCTGCATTTATAGTCGAGCTGAACACAGAATTGTTGCTAATTCAGACTATTTCTACAGCACATATATTCTATTCAAGTCATATGCTCACAACGAAGCTTTTGGACCGAATTCTCACGATGCTTCATCAACCGAGAAAGAGGGAAGATTTGCATCTAATCCTGAGCGAGATGCGAACCTACCATCACCTCCTCCACCACCAGTTCCACAGTACCCCGAGAATCCCAATCATTTTAGCAATACTTATACAAGGAGAGAAGACGCAGTATAAAGTTGGTTCACTGTTGTTGACGAAGTGAATAGACTGAATAGATTAATCTAGAGGAAGCTAAATCATAATATGCTGGATTTTTTCTTTCTCTTTTTTCCCTTTTTCCTCTCTTTGTTTTCTGTTCTGAATGCTACCATTTTACGTGCAATATAAACAAAACTGTTTTCAGATACCCCAAGATTGAATATAAATTAATCCATCTATCAATTCAAGCCTGAGTTTTTCTACTCATTGTTCCAAGCTTCATCTAACCACTATCACACTACGCCCCAATCTTGAGCCATCCAAATCTCCATCCAGATCTCCATCCAGAGACCATAAGCTTTAGATAATCGATTAGCCATGTCTAAACTACTTGCGCCTGTATTTGCAGATAAATCTCGAAAGGCTATCATAAGCCGTATTGCTATTCATTTTGAACGCCTTCAAGAACTGTCCGCACTAAAGCAAGGAACAACTAACCCAATCACCTCAAAAGATGCCGTCTTAGCCAACTTTGAAAGCCTCAAAGATGCATCTGACGCTATATTCGCTATCGAACGCATCCACCGGTTTTTCCTCCCGGAACCCTACGAACCAGCCAACACCTCTATCGCAATCGAAAAGTTAAAGAAGATACACACGAAAGATTTGATTGTTGGAAAACATCACAGGGGCAGCTACCTCAAAATTCGACTGACAACGAGGGCTCAAAACGATGAGTCTTCTATTGAATCAGTATTTGAAGATGAACAAGGCTCTTACGGGCTCATCAGACAATACTTTCGAGATGAAGATATCCACCCTGACGAGCATCTACCGTATGGGCAAATACTTGTCATTCGAGACCCTTTCCTTTGGGACAGTGGAAACGATATCGCTATCGTCAGAGTTGATCATCCTGGAGACATCCAATTCGTGCACCCGTGGGACCAAGCAACAGAGAAGCTAGTACCAGCCATCTGGAAAGGGAACGTAACGTTGGATGCAATGCCTGCGGAGCGGTTAATGGGTCTAGCGGATGTTTACACCCAGGGCGGAGATTTTGAAACCGCACTAGTAAGGTTTGTGCCCTCTTGGTATTTTTTATAGTCTGACGATGAAACTTCTAATTTTCTGGCTGAAGGTATGATTGTGCAGAACAGAAAGGTAAGAGGGGGACGGAACTGTTGTCCACACCGATCATGAGCCGGTTACACCTAGGTCGTGCCAACGTCTACTTTAAACTTCGGTGCCATTTTCTTGCCACTACAGATATTGAGGCTGCCCTCAAGATATCGGCTAACAATACGGAAGCGATTTACATGCGAGCGTTGAAATACTACTATACCGCCAAGTATGAGCAATGCCAAGAAGAACTGAAAAGGCTATTGCAAGAGGATCCCAAAAACCACGTTTACGCAGATTTGAATCAGCGGGCCAATGAGAGATACGAAGAGACAAAACACGGTCGATATAACTGGAGGCGTATGCGATACAGAGGAGCGAGCTTATACCTTAACCTCGATAATGCCGACTATACACACCCGATTAAACTCAAAAAGACGCCAAATGGCAGAAGGATTTTCACTGCTCGGGATATCAAACGAGGAGAGCTGTTGATGGTGGTTAAGGCTCTAGCTATTGTTCCATTCGAGGACTCAAGTAGCTGCCTTCAACTTACCTACCGAGGTGGAAAACTAGATGTGGAATTTGGGACATCCTCGTATCTTGACCAAGCCATATTAGATCGGATAAGAAAAGAACCCCCCGAGTGGTACGAGAAAACACTGTGCCTGATGGATGATGGGGCATTTATCCCCGCACCGTATAGAAACCCAGACGGGACCAGAATCGTAGACATGTAGGATCAATGATCTTCCTCATCATCCGTATATGTGGAAACTTCTAACTGCTTTACAGATTCCAAGTGGAAGAGATCCGCCGTCGAAACCGTCTAAATATCAGCAATGTACCCATCCAACAGCATCAGGCCGCTGGCTATATCCACCCTTCCAATAACCCAGTGAGCCGCATCACGTGCTACAATTCCGGTATCTGGTTTCTTCCATCCTTTCTCCGTCACAGCTGTCTTCCCAATGCCCACCGATCCGTCCTTGGAGACATGCTCATTGTTCGTGCGGGCCGCGATATTCCAAAGGATACAAAAGTCACCATCCACTATTCTACTCCTTCAAACTGGGAATACCCAATGACAAACTTCACTTGCACCTGCCCTGTGCACGCTTACGACATGTATCAGAAAAACCGACAACCTACCGCTAAAGAGAAGAGGTGCATAACTCTCTCGCGCGAATTCGCAGCAGACTGCCGCCGTCTCGAAGCTGCGAAATCTAAAGCCAAGAAATGGGTCAAGATCAAACCACTCGAGCTGCTCCCATCCATGCTCGCCAAGCTCGAAGAAATCCAACAGACTCTCCCGCCGCCATCACAGTTACCGCAAGTACAACTAGCTCATCGGTTCAGATATGTGGCCGCAGCGTACTACGGTTCTGGTCAACGCCGTCATGCTCGCTGCGCTTATTACAAGGTCCTAGACACCCTAGGTGTCGAGTATGTTATTCTCGAGAACCTCGATACTGTAGTATTCACAAATCAGGGTCAATGTTCGGAGGATCTTTTACATGCCTACCGTGATCTTTCTGCGTTGGCAAATACTCCTGGTATCAAACAGACATGGTACGAGGCTTCGACAAAAGTCTACGAGATATTATACGGTGAAAAGACGAGCTATGAGCAGATGATGCATCACATAGAGTTCATTGATACCAAAGAGCCATGTAAATGTGTTCGGGAGGATAATTTCGGAACAACTGACAGAAGAGAGATGAGGAAGAGACTCGGCATCGACGAGAGAAAGGCTGACTGTTGGATGACCACAATAGAAGGGAGGGTAATGATGGAGTGTATGGATTTGGGTGCTGAGGTTGCCTGGCAAATTCAGTTAGATAATCAGATGTTAGAGGCATTGGATGAGCCTGAGAAAATTGTAGACGACATGAACAGGAGAGCAAAAAGAAGAGAAAACAGAAAAGAGATGGAGAGACTGGAAAAAGAAACAAATGTAGAGGAGAATAAGGATAGAGTGGAAGATAGAAAAGAGAAGGAGAGAAAAAAGTGAACGGGTGACGGAATTTGCTGTCCCACCGGCATTGAGATGCCTACTTTCTGACCTGAAGGCCAGAGAGCTCTCCGAAGCTTTTGCTTTTCTTAATAAACCTATTATTTACCCTACACACCATTTATCATTACAAAAGCAAAGCCATTGGTTTATAGCAATGTGCGTTTGTGGACTCCATCAGAATGTGCCAACCTTGTCGACTATTGGATAGTTGTGAAATGGCGGGTCGGGCTGATATCCTTGAATAAAATAGTACGCAATGCGCTGCTAACATTAACGCCTGAAAGCTGCCTATTGCGACACCACGGAGTGATGAGATGTCTACCCTCACAAACTAATTACGGATTAAGAATAAGAAACGTAGCCGAGAAAAGTATAAAGGTAGCTAGAGTGGGGTGTTCTTTGAGGATATGCTGGCTTTTGCCATATCGAGTACCTAAAGTCGGGGGTACGTAACCGGTCCTTGAGAAAATCTATATTTTCGCTTTTGTTTTTATGAGCATATGTCTCATCGCGTGAACTTGAAAGTTAAAACGCTATAGCCGTAACTGCTTTAAGAAAACCATTTCAGAGATCTAGATAAACTGAGCAGATATGTGGCTTTGGCCACTTAGAGTTTATGCATTTATACGCTCGTAACACATGGACCCTCTCGAGATCTCTCACAATCTCGACTAGTGTATGCTTACGCCGCAGATGTGGCACAATCTCGCGCATGAATACCTCCATCAAACCTCGTGCTCGGTGTTACGTTGTTTATGTTTGCATGCTGCAGTGAACTAGGTGCTCCTTGGAAAGTGCCTCGTACCTAGTCTCTTTTTTTTACGAGACAAGCTCCCCAGACAACCTCGCAACACGTACGGGATATTTCTCGGAGAGAGCCCGAGTCAAGGAACCGAAAATTTAACTAATATTGAGGTGACCATATTATACCCGACTTTAACCTGAGAGTATAGGGTGCTGTCAGGATCCATTTGGTTTGAAATATTCGACGATAATCAGTGGGTTTGGCATGCATGGATCCACAGATTGCTAGAAAGTCGTATCCATGTCGACTCAGTGCATGCAGATGATGGAGTAAATTACTACAGCCTTTACGGATATCGGATCTCCTTCCCCAACGTATCAA
The DNA here is from genome assembly GCA_036971435.1 of Dactylellina sp. 'tibetensis'. Classification (NCBI taxonomy): domain Eukaryota; kingdom Fungi; phylum Ascomycota; class Orbiliomycetes; order Orbiliales; family Orbiliaceae; genus Dactylellina; species Dactylellina sp. 'tibetensis'. The sequence goes on along the minus strand of JAKDFA010000018.1, from coordinate 720,525 downwards.
AAGATATTTTGAGACGGCCGATATCAATCGCTTGAGCTTCAGGCTTACGAATCCGATGCTGGGCATCGAGACGGCGAACTTCCAAAAACCATTTCCTCCACACACACAGTGACTCATGGTCTCGGAACAACCACAAGGCAGATGATGACCTAAAAGCGCTTGTGCTCTTGGGTCTTTTAAATTGATTCATTCTCAGAATATATTTCAAATATCTTTATATACAGTAGGACCCACGAGGGTGTTTTTCTATTCAGTTGGGGAAGTAGGACGGGCTAGCCAAGTATTTCCTCTACCTCACACATCATTGATCTTATTCCTAATGGATATAATATTTTTCGCGATTTTTATCGATTGGTCTGAAAATCGGATGTCAAATTTAAGACACCTTGTAGTTTAAAAGCAGCCAATACCGTTTCAAGACACGCAAATAAGGCCTTGGTCCCATGCTGGCGTGCATGTAAAGTCCACAGCAAATCCTGAGCTCTTTTAGCGTTGTTACTTCGGAAGGATCCAGGCAACCTGCAACCACACCAGCGCCTCCCCTGGCAATTTTCATGATCTTGGCTTGATATCCTCGATCGAGAGTATCTAGGCAGAACGTGGAGAAATCCTGGCAGTGACTCTCTTGTTTCAATCGGCACTATTGCCGCCAGAAAATGATATTTTATGCACATATGCGAGACGGCTGAGCAGAATGGTGGGAACGTTCGGGTTGAAGCATAGAAGTCAATTAATTATCACCATGCACACTGCACAATCACAGGATCGCATTCGCGAAAGGGTGTCTCCAGTTAGGAAGCTAGGCTCGAATCATTCGTACTTGGCCACAATCAAAACACCTCAGATCCTCGACGCTAAACTCCTGTGCCCTTGATGCAGCCGTATCACAAAGAAAAATGAAAAGTATAGGAAGAATTCGTGAATGCAACTACTTATAAAAGAGCTGGTGCTCCCCCCGTCTGCACCCTCATTTCAAGAGCAACCCAAACAAGAAGCAAACAGCCATGGCTCGAGCAACTACAGAAGTATGCTCTCTCCTAGCCATCGGCCGCTCTGAGCTCTCTATTCTCTTTTTCTAATTGATCAACCCGTGCTTTCAACTGGCCCATTTCCTGCTCGGATTCTTGAAAGGCCTCTACAACGCATTCTTCTGCGATTTTGATTAGGCGCCATAGTCTACAGGAGGTAGAAAAATACCTGGAGTTAGACTGGAAATTTTAACGGCTAGGTAGCCACAACCTAGTAAATGCAATAAGGATAGAAGCGGCACAGGTATTTAGGAAGTAGAAGGGACGATTGTGATTGGATTGGAGTAAGGGCAGGCAGAAGAGTCACAGGTGCAGCTTGCATGCAGGAAGGATTCAAACCTCAACACAACGACCAAACCGGCGACTTCTTCAACCACGCCATTCTTCAGGAAAATGTCAACCAGGAACCCGAGCGTTATGACTCCGGCATCGATAGTGTGGATCCACCGTCTGAGATATCCCAATCCGAAAGCCAGTAATGTTACAAAAAGTTCGGCAAGGAATATGCAACTAAGTGCGAAACTTGTCTCCTGCAGGACATCGAGAGCGACTTTAAGCCGGTGGATTATAGTGGGGTCGTTGGATCCTGGGAGATTGTCTGGAACGCCAGGAGGGGAAGATGGATGGGAGAGCTCGCAGATGAAAAGATTGAGGAGGAGGACGGTGAGTACAATGAGGGTGTCAAGGATAATGAGGAATAAAACCGCGCGGTGCCAGATCGGGGATGAACAAGAGGCCTTGAGGGAGTGACGGAAGCGGGGAAAGAAGGATGTTGTGGAGGGCCGTGGGTGACGATGATTGAAGAGAGACGGGGAATTGGGGATTCCAAGACGAAGAGGATGATAATGGTGAGATGAGACAACGGATGAAAGCAGAGGAGTACGATTCCCCGGGTTAGTAAGAAGCGACATCTTCTTGACGATGTTGGTAATTAGGATCGAGCGAGGTAGGTCTCTCTAGGTAAGAAGCAATCCTAAGGCCCTGAACTAGACCTTGCGTAAATTGCCGACGTAAACCACCCAACCGCAAAGGTAAAGAAAAAACAAGATGCCCAACGTAATGATAGAAAAGAAAAGAAAAGAAAGAAAAAACAAGAAAAGACTTTTTTCGATCAGCAGGATCCCACTGGGACGGAATATCCCACATCCTCATATTTCTGAGGACCAGAGTATCGTCTAATAGTTTGATGATGCAACCCTGCAGGCATCGGCCTGGACGCGCGAACACTAACCAACCATATCTCCCTCACACGCGCCATTTCGAGCTCATCGGATTCCATGAAACATCACAACTGGCGCAGCTACGACTCTTCGGCGGGCATTTAGGTTCCGAGAACTAAAAATCTGCATGTCGGGAAGGCTATGACTCTACAGACCGAAAACCGCTGCGAGAACAACGAATAAGCATCGAGGTCGCAGCTTCAATACTGGCGTGGGGATCGCATCCCTGCAATTCTGCCAGAACGCGAAACAGGGGATGAGGCTGAAAATTTTCACAAGCCTGCTCGAACATAGCAATCGCGATGACCAACGGCTTGCTCGATAGCCGGATGGTTCAATCGTGGTCCTCGACATAGATGCCGACTTAGATTTTCCAAAATGAGACAGGACGCTTTGTCCAGCTGAACTCCCAACTAGCGTCGAATTGACAATCTAACTAGCTCTGCAGCAATCGTATCTTGTGAAGCACTGCGTGGGATCGTATCATATCATTTGCTGCTTCTGCGGAGGCATGCTTATCAATTCCGGAAGTTTCGCGGAACGCGAAATTTTTCTTCAATTCGGACCCAGTATTCCTAAAATCTTTTCCATCGACGCTATTCCGATCTCAGGAATTAAACTTTGCATTGAGAGCCAGTCCTTTCGTTCTGTTCGCTCCCCTATCTGACGTGGGGAAGGCCTTTGGAGGGGAAAAGACTGGATCCTTCCGGTGGGTCACCTGATTTGCTGCGGGGTGCTATTTTCGGCAATGGACCAAAGCAGCTTGGTAAGGGTGTAGTGTGCCAGCAAATGCTTTCTATTCAACAGCCATTCATTGGACGGAGAGAGCACTCGGTTTGTTCGGGATTCCCTATACATTTCGGCGTCCACGAAACCAAATATAAACCTCATTTTGAACAATGCGACAGTATTTTAGGATTGTAAAAAAAGAAGCGACAGCATCGAAAGCGTCGCGGAATTAACTACATTGAAATCCTTTCTGGGCGCTTAAACTATCTTTTTATAGTCTCAAGTAGAAGCAGCCCCGGCTCAAAATCGTGACTTCACAGCAACACATTCGTCACGTAGCACAAGCAACGTGATCTCAAATCTGTTCGTTGCCATTAAACTTCCCTCTTTCGAGAAATTAGGAGTCAAAAAACTGCCTTGCCGCAGGCCCTTTGAGAGGGTGCCTGTTGACTCACCAGACTGGTTGGCCTGGCTGCTGCCCTTCATTTGCTGGAAAAGTATAAATTTGGCTGCGCGGGCCTTTTTTTTTTATCGCTCGTCAACTCACCCCCAACATCATCCCATTGCTTCCTCTCACAGAGCCCTCATTCCACCTCATCGGCCCCTTTCCCCGCTCATTTTTCTCTTCCCAGTCCCGTCGTTACATCCACTTTCCGTGCAGAGGGATTGTAGACTCGGTGGCACAATTAGACTGGTTTTGCGTTCTTGAGAGTGCAAAACAGGCGTTGGAAGGTTGGATCCTTCCCACCTCCGAAAGAGCGATACTAGAAAGAAAACCCTTTTAGACCAGGTAGGCTTCTTTCCCCCCGCTTTTCTTAGTTTTGCTTTCGTGTCCATGCGTGATAAATTTGAATACGTTGTTTCTCTCTGGTTTATGCGTGACTTTCGAATTTCGTAATCGTTTTTTTTTTTTGTTTCTTTCGTCAGGTCTTTGGTTCGTCAACTCCGCGAGCTGTCTTGTCGGCATCAACAGCGCTCCTCCTCTTTGTCTGGATTGGGTCCATCTTATTCCGGGGCAGTTCACCCGCCTTCCTGAGGACCGCCTGAGGTTGCCTGGAATCCGCCATCCACCAATCGCGGCTGCGGAATCCCAAAAGGACAGGGTAAGTTTCCGGGGTGAGTATTATCGATCGAGAGCCTTTGAGTCAGAGGCATATGCAGGCCTCGCTTTTGGCGTCAATCCGGTGTCTACTATCTGTCACTATCTCTGTCCACTATCTCTGTCCCAATCGAATCGGGCCTGAAAAACGTGCACGCCAATACGTGATACATGCGGTAGCCATTACTTGGATCGTAAACGGTGAATAAGACATTTTAATACGCTGGTGAATAAAACATACTCTCCCGTGAAAGTCGGCCCTGATTTGCGACCTTCCTTTGAGTGACACCTTTATAAGCCATCGAAAGCCATCTTGTTTATCCATCTACGGTTCTTTCTTCTCTTCTTTCCTTTCGTTCCCTCCTTATATCTTTTTACTTTCAGACTCTTACAACATAAGGTCGGAATTTTATCCTTCACGAAAGCGAAAAATTCGAGACAAAAATATACTGTTGTCGGAATCTGAAGTTCTGCAAAGATCGAAAGGAACGAACGAACGAATCACAGAAAAAGAAAAGATACTCTTCTTTGGCCGCCGCCGAACAGCGAGCGCCATCCTTTGCCTGTATGCCAGTACTCTTTTGCTCTGCAGTTGCGACTTTCCACATTCTCGTCCTCGCGGTTCAGCTAGCTACCATCTGAACGAAAGGTTTGCGAGGGAAAAAAAAGAATCCGAAAGTCAAGAACCTTCAAACGCAAGCTGTTTCGTCGCTGCCAAGATTTTCTAGTCTCTGGTACTGTGTCGAGCTCGAGGCCTCGAGGGCAACCTAGAGCCTGCGTTTTGGCCATCGTCGTAATTCGGTCTACCCTGCGTAATTCAAACCGCGTCTGTTCGGGTCACCAGCATAAGCAACTGCTCGACTCAGACAAGAAGGGACGAATTCCCTCCCTAGCCAGGACCCTCCAGATCTGCTGCTTGGACAGGAGCCAACTGGCAGGCCTTACTGATAATACTAGCTGTGCTTGTGTGTCATTCTGCTTTGCGCTTGAACTCGTTCTGTGTTAATGTCCTGAAATATCATATTGTCTGCCTATACAATCGAATCGAATCCCAAGGAAAGAAAGCTAACATTTACCTTCTTCCCGCCGTTTTTCCTTTTTCCTCTTTAGCAAAGAGACAAAAAAGTACAGTGGTTCGATTGAAACCGCCGCTCCGCCCTCTCTCTCTCTCTCTCTCTCTCGTCCGTTGCAGAGAAAAGAAAAAAAGCGGCCTCACGAACAAACAGCCCTCAAAGCAGCCTCTTTGGTGGGGTCCCGTTTCCCTTGCACACAAGCACCCTCTTCGAGCAGCTGCTGCAGCTCGCCAATTGGACGACCATCAAAGTTCGTTCCAACCCCAAAAGCAAAAGGACGGTGACAGCGTCGCTTCTTGGTCAAAGTTCAAATAATCATCCTCGTGTCTACAAAGAGACTCTCTGAAGGATTAATCTTAAATATCCCGCTCCTGACTTTTCTTGCCGGAAACCCAGCTTCTTCCTCTTTCTGTCCCCCTCTATACAGATAGAAAAGGATAAAATTTGTTTCCAGGCCCTCGCTGTCCCAAGGTCCGATCCTAAAACAACCAACCCACTCCGCCGCCTTATAAGACTGTCTTGCGGGTCGGATCTTGAAAGACACACGTATAAAGCCCTCAGACTCCCACTATTGGTTTTTCGACGGACTACGCCTCTACAAAGAGCCACCCTACCACTTCTTCCCAAACGGAAAAAGACCCTCCAACTCCGAAGAAAAGAACTCTCGTTCAGAGGGCGACAACCCGAGATCAAGCGAATCAACCAGCCGTGCTTCGTTTGCCAACCACGAACCTTCGCCTAAGATCCAACGGGATACGAGACAGAAACCCAAGCGAATAACGTAAGTTACAAAACCATCTCTCGTCTTCCTCTATATTTCGCACGCCAGACCTTTGATTGTTTTATCAACATTCCAAGTCTCAGAGCTGCAACCTACAGGTTCCGGTGGTGGTCCGCGTAATCTGCCTTGGAATATCCCATATTGTACTGCCGGCGCGGTGGTAATATCTGGAATATCTTCCAAAGTTTTCCCCTTCCCACAAGCAAAGCTCATCGGCTTGCTGCAGACTTCGCTGCCCTACGTTGATTGTTGAGGGCGTCATTGGCCCCGTTTCTTACTTGTGGCTTGACGTCCTGGATCCTGTTCCCAAATAGGAAAAAGTGGGGCTGGTGAAGAACACAAATTCCGGTGTTGAACATCCTTGTTCAGTGGCTCGTGCCTGACTAACCCAAAGACTTATATCTGTCGCACTTCCTCCCAGACTTCCAGCCGTCACTCCTTCATCCTCTATCAATTCTTTCAAAAGTCCACGACCTCGTCACCGCTATCGCAGATTGACCTCCCAGCACTCGAGACCGGCTGAAATATAAATACCCCGACCCGTCTCCCTCAGTAAACCGACTTTCCAGCGCCTTTCTGACCTTGCTGCCGCCATATCGTCGTGGGTACCCTCCTCGCCCATATATCAGGTCCCCATCCAGCAAAAGACTTGGGGTGAAGCATCGCGCACCCTCCATTGGGCACCTACCCCTCACGGAAACCCACTTTGACGGCCTTTTCTCAACCCTCGCTGCCAAAAACCATCATTTCCACAGTGGTATGGCTTTTTCTCATGCATATGGGTTTTTGACACTATAACCGTTTTTCCCTTCTGTCGTAGACTGATATCGTTTGTCGTCGTTGAAGCTATTAGCAACCGGGACCCGAGGAGATCTCGCCCATAGCCTAATACTCACACACACGCAATCGTAATCATTCTTGAAGTCCATCTATTCGTATTTCGAGCGCCCGTTTACGGCCCTCTCGACACGTAGCGTCTCTTCCCTGTAATTCTTTTGCTCCACCACAACCATCACCATGGCGTATCCTATGGAGTTTTCTCTCTCCAGCAACTCCACTGTCTCATCATCGATGGATGAAGATTTTATGCTTTACGAAGACGAATACCTTCGTCAGCTACACCCTCTCGACATCCCATTTCCAGGCGAGGAAGGATTCAGCATGTTCACTGACATGCCTCACCTCTCGAACACCTCTTCCCTTGAGGATGTCGACCCGGACTTCTTGAATCCAGACTTTTTCAAGCTGCCATCCACCACCCATCGTGAGAGCAGCATACTGGGGTTAAATGACCCCCTTCCTACCACATATCCAGGACAAGCCTGCATTGGAAATTTCCTCGACCTCAACTTTCTGCCCTCCGATGGGCATATGGGCTACCCAACGCCTCCTTCTACTACCTCTAACATTTCCTCGCCGTATTCCCCTCCCACAAACACCATTGGGGCTTTCGGTCCCTCCTCATCCAGGACTCGCCGCCAATCCTCGACCCGAGGTCGAAGATTCTCGTCAACACTTTCTTCACCACCATCCTCCCCATTACCCGCAGGAGCATCTTCTCCCACTGGAGGGAAGCCGGGCATCTTCACCTGCCCCAAATGCAATGCTGTTTTCACCTTCAAGACGAATAAGACTCGACATGTCAACAACCGGGCCTGTGAGGGCAAAGCCCCATCGGCTGCTCCTGAAGCTGGTTGCACCAAAGAATACCCTTGCCCCATCGATGGGTGTCCCACCGTCATCAAAAGACGAAAGGACAATCTCGCCGTGCATCTGAAAAAGATCCATGGTTTGAAGATGGAAGTCGCACGACAGTAAAGAATCTAGAGCATAACCTAGAAATATTCTTCAGACGGATTTACCCGTCCTTTTCAAAGAAAAAGAGCATCACTCCTAAGTTGATGTTGGTTTGGTGGTGAAGCGGTGATACCTGGTAGCGAGAGACTCGAGGTTGAGACTGGAGGTGTGGTGTTGGCGGACTCCCCTTTTGGACTCCGCAACACACTTTAACCCTCCCATGTTTTCTTTTTCTTTTTCTTTTTCCTTTCTCTGACTTACGTAATCCTCCTTCATCTTTTTTTTTTATTCTATTTTTTTATTTTCTTTACTTTACGATTATACCTGGCACATACCTGGCACATACCTGGCGTTCACATCTTGCTATCTTACCGTCTCCTCGCCGCTTCTTTGCGTTTCTTCTCGTTTAGTCTTTTGCTGTCCCTTCGTATTATTTTCTGCCGCAATTTTTCTTTGATGGCGCACGGGACCTGTCAAGGCTTGGTCCAGCAGGGTTTTTTCCCGCCATCGGCTGTCGTTCATACCAGAGGAAGAGGGGAGAGAAAAGAAGAAAAAAAAAAGAGACTGTCTTCTGCGTGATTGTATCCGCTCCTAACAAAATCTATAATTGTTATCAAGACGCCTCCATCAGTTTTTGTTTTTTCAGATGTATGTTTGGGATTCTTTTCTCTGTCTGTGCTTTACCCCTCCTGTGACCCGCGTTAGTCTGACCGGACTCTTTTTCTCTACCATTTTTTATTCCTTTTTTTTCACGTTTAACTCTAATGACTCCAAAAGCATGTACCTATGATTTTATCCTTTGCTTCTATTTTCCTTCGGCTTTCTATGTCTTCTGGGGAATTCTGGGTTCTTTTTTCTTTTTACCTTTTTTCCAACTATTCTCACATATAATACTCCCCACATACATTTTACGCATATACCACGTCTATTCAAATAGCACTTGAATCACCGGCTTGGTTTTACTTTTTCTTTACCATGTATCTTTTTCATATATATCATATTCATGTATGTAGAACAGGGAATGCAAAAACAAATGAAAGGGAAAAAAACAAAATATTATTTGGACAAAAATATCTTTGCCGTAACTTATCCGCAGTAATCCGTGAATGACGATCCTGCGTCTGTATTCTCCAGCGGAGGCCGAACACAAGATTAAAACGTCCGAAACAGTCTCCTGCGATCCGAAACGTAAAAATTTTCCATCTCAGCGTGTATTTTCGTCCGTAGTATTTGAATTCTACGATTTGAGGCTCTGTAGATGAGGTTGGGGCAAGGATTGCGTAACGTTAGGTTGGGCTGAACCCAACGGAATTAATCATGGTCCGACCGGTTTTTCTCAAAAGCTAAAAAAAGGGGTGCAGATTCGAAGGTGTGGCGGATGACAGCGAGTGAGCCTCATGAGGCTCTTCGGACGCGGGGTCGAAGTGTGGCAGTTCTAGCGAGAAACATGGTTAAATTTCCTATCTCATCGCGCATGCTTAAAAAAACAGGGAGCGGGTGGTGGCGAAAATTTTTACAGCTGATTAAATTAAATCATTCCAAATTTCAGCCTATCGATATTACTATTTCCCCGACGAACCCATAGGGTCGCAGATTAATGTGGAGTATCTCGGAGTTCCGAAGCAGGTTTAGGAGAGTATGCCGTGCACGCCGTGAAACATAGTAGGATCCAATATGGAAATTGCGCCTACAGCTAGGAACCCGTGGGGATTTTGTTGAAATTATAACTTACAAGTCAATTTGTAACAAGTTGAGTAATCTAAAATGCTTACCTAGAAAAACTTTTTGAAGAAAAACTCCGCGTCTCGATATGGCTGCGGTATCGTTCATGTCTATCTGTATTTAGATCCTGCGGCAATAAAATGTGTTGTATCCATAGCGTAAACTGTTCGATCTCGCTTGTACGTACATGCGGGTGGCTACAAACTCAAGTGCCTCGGTCATCGGCGAGTCAGCTAACAGGCACGCAACTTTAGGAAGCCAATGTGCCTAAAGTTGATAAGTGAAGCTGGGTTAGACATCAAGGTCTAGGACTTTAGCCCGCATACAATAATCATCTGGAAGAGGAAGTGGGGCCCCCGGCCTGTCTCGCAAACCAAACGGCAGACACGAGGAGCCAGCTGGATATGTTTTTGCTTCTGGCTTGTTTACGCTCCGGGCTTTCATAATGCCGATTCATGAAGTTCCGAAAGCAAATGCTCTACGTATGAAAATCCTACTCCGGCTGTAAAGTTGTTCGGTCAGATATCTAGTGGCGAACATGAGTGCCTGCGTGTTCCCATAGGCTCAGTTCGCTCCTGATCTACTGCCATATATATCCTTGCTTCTTTAATTGGATCCGTACATACGTATACATTGCCACCTGGAAAGCAAGCTTCTCCACTGTTGGCTTGCCGAAATGCTTATTGATACTGCTGCCTGTCTACATACTGGGAGCTTGAACTATGGACTAGTCAGAGATGCCTTCGGATTGATTGAACTTTAGGAATAGGGTGATCCTTTTTGGAATTAATAGCACCAGGAAACCCTTGTTTCTTTTGCAGACCCAAGCACACGTACGTGCGCACAGAACCTTAGCCTGAAAGAAACCATTTACTCATATATACATCATCATAATATCACCTAGAATTACCAAAGTTGCCGAGGTGGAAATACAAGCCGATATTATAATCGAGCTCGAGTAGATTCTAAGATATCCGAATCCCTTACGCCTCAGATGTCACCTGAAGCCTTGAGGTATTGAGGCAATACATTAACAGAACTTACTCCAGATTAATAGATATGCCGAAAAGCAGCAACTTGAATGTTCTGCGGGGACCTGTAAATCGAATCGAAAACCATAGGGAGTACTTGATAGCTTAACAGCGAGCTCCGAAAGAAGAATATTAGTATTATCCCGCCGGAACGATACCCATGTACAAGATTCCCACTGGTGTTGAATGTTGGAAGTGTCCGCCAAGAATTGGACACCTCTCACGTGATGATAACAAGGAGGCTGTGAAAGTGATTGAACACGAAGCCAGCCATCAGCCAACAGTGCGGTGCTTTTTCAGGAGCCTTTGCGATATAACTCACCGACATATTGGCATCACGGGAGCACGCGGCTACAAACTTACAAGTTTACCTGTTCTAGCTGAGTATATACCGTACATATCTACCTCGTAGCCCAACGACGCCGGGCACCGGCAACACAACCTGACGTGGTTGTGTGCAGATTCAGCACCACTTTCCCGCTTATATGCCGCAGCCCGATTCCGCTAGCAAGGGCCGTCTAGCATCGCGATGTTCTATAGCACCCACGACCTGTGCGATCAGATTAGGCCAGATGGCGCTACTTTGGTTATTCAACTGTAAGTGATGAGCGATCTATCTCTGGATAACATACTTGGAAAAAACAAATCATCTTAGTCGCGTGCTTACAGTTTGCTATCCGAATTAGAATCCCTTTCTTCCTAATCCCGGTACCCGAAATTCTCCAATGTGCTCGTATATCCCAGCAGAAATCCACGGAGGGAATTTCACCGACATCTGTTCTACTCCGGGTTTTGTTTTGCACTGTAAACCTCGGGAATGCCCTCACTATACCTTATACCTTTGCGGCGACGGAGTGCTGCCAAAAGAACGGGTTGACGGTACCATCATGCATGCTGAACATGCTAGTGGTGGTCCAAGCTGGTTATGTGTGGATTTGCAATGGTATCAGGTGAGCTTTAATTTAACATAAACCTATCAGTTTTGTTATTGAGATAATAAAATACTAAAGTGATAAATATCTAGCACTATTGTCTTTCTCCTCCATTACACCGACCAAAAACCTCGAATCCTCTCCTCTCCTTCCGGTGCCATTAGGATTTCATCGCCAATCTCGCTATACCCACCCTGGACACCTGGTCGCGGCTTCACCGCTGTATTATGCACTGCTGCTTCGATTGCTGTTATCCCGATCAGTTTGCTATATATGATCCCGGCGTTTCCTATTACGGAATACTATTGGCATACACTTGAGGCCTGGTCCTTCGGATTGAACATCGTTGCGGCGGCACTTGCGTTTGTACAGGGTATGCCGCAGATAACACTCACGGGAATCCTCCTACTTCGGCAGGGAAAGAATAGGGAAGATGAAGGTGACAAAGAGGATGGCATTGATCAGAAGAAGTTAGAGTTACTTTACTTTATCACGAACTCCTTAAAATGGCTTTTGATGGCTGCGGTATGGACGACGTGGTTCGGAGAAAGGTTGTATACCAATATCAACTTTTACCTCCCGGTGTTGTGGGTGGTTGGTGCGCAAGTGTATCTGAACTATCTCGTGATTGGAGTTCAAGATGCGATTGTTGCTTGGATGCTTTGGTGCGGAGGTGTGAATGGCGGGAAGGACTCTGAGACTATTCCTCCAACTACCGTCCCAAATGAGAGAACACCTTTGATTACGAGCGGCATGAACTGGCATGAGCAAGGCGGGCATCAGTGGACAACCTGAGGATTGGTTGTTTGGAATGTTCTTTTGCAGCGTTAATTTGGTATCATTTTAGTAGATCAGAGATAGCGATATACCCCATGGGCAATGACACGTGTATGAGTACAAGAATACCAGTTTCTCATTTATAGAATTCATCTTTAGGAAATTTGCCATGTTGCATGAAGCCTTGTTCAATGCAACCATAGTACATGTACATTAAATCTAGCTAAGAGACGCGTTTACCGAAAACCGAGATATATATGTAATGCGAGCCATCTTTCAAACCGTGGCACCAACCATCGCTGATGGTAAAGGACAAAAAAACGCCATCCATCCAGACCTTCCCACTGAAAAGAATTCCGAACAATAATAAACTGATACCCGAGAGCAACCTAAAAAGCCAACCTGAGAATACCATCCAAGGAAATAACATTAAATACTATAGATCCCGCGAATGTGCACTCGGACCCGCCGGCGCCTATCAAACACCTGCTCCACAATAATAGCGACCAAGTTTAAAAATCCTCTTCCTCCACGGCCTTCTTGAGATCCTGGGACCATTCATCGAATCCGTTTTTTAGGGCAAACCCTAGAATGTATCTTAGTACGAATGTCTTTGAATTCTTTTGAAATGTCTCGTAAGTCTCGTATGTGCACGTTCCGTAACCTTCCTCCGGCTCTGAGATGATGTGAACCCGTTCTCCAGGAACCTCCGAAGCGGTCCAAGAAACAAAATAGGCATCTTCTGATTTCGATATCGAGGTGATTGTTTCTGTGGAAGACCCCTTGATGAACGGAAAAGTAGGGAACATGCGAACTTTTACATCAAAGGAGGTGCCAACGACAGCTAGATCTTTCTCCAGATTTCTTTCGCCGCGTGCGTGGAGAGGAGGGTGGACGATGTTGCTGGTCTCACAGAGAAATTTGCTCCATTGATTGTATGCACTGATCCGGAGGAGAACCTGTAGGACTTGGTCCTTGGTTGCATTTATGGATACCGGAGCAGCTTTCACAGTGAAGTAGCCTCCGTCATTGTAGGTTGGGGTTTCTAGGCCTGGAGAGATGATTTGGGCGCGGGCAGCGGGGTTCGGCTTGGCGGACATGCTTGTTAATGTTGTGCTGCAGGTTGGAAAGGTTGCGACTCGCGACTCGCGACGGAAATGTTGGGTGGGGGAGTGGCCGTAGACCGAAAGCAAAGCAAAAACCTGGGAATAGAAAGATGACGGTGACTGAGTCCAAAATCCAGCGGTTGTAGATGTATACCGCCGTCAAAGGTTTTAATTAGGGGAAATGTAAGAATCTAGGAGATCGAAGAAGAAGGGCCCCCGAAAATCAGGAGTTCGGGATCTTTTTGAAAAGATCCAAAAGTCCAACCATATGAAACAGCGAGAATTCCACGGGTGCCAGTTAAGTGGCTAGAATGGATTGTCTAAGCTAGCCAAGCATGCTGAAACCAGGAGCACGTGCAAAATGGCCCCGACACACAAAGTTCCAGCGACATCCAGCAGATATCTCACAATCCAGGGGAGGCGCCTAGGCAGGCCTGGCATCTACAAGGGTTAGAAGACCTGAAAGTCTCACCATAGCTAGATTCTGATGGTAGGTCGTATTTATATTCCTATATAAAGCAATAGTCTAGAATTATTACTGGAGCCATGGAAACTGCCTTCCCGGTATTCGTATTCGGGGGATACGATAACTTGGATCAGGATGCGACTTGATCTAGTTACAAAACATAGGCAACCCCGCAACGACAACAACACAAGATGGAAATCACCCGCACTGCACTTGTGTCTGCATCTGCATCTGCATCTATGAATCTAAGGAACAATCTCAATCATCATGGCGTCCCTTGTAGTCATTCGAGGAAATGTAGTCTCAATCATCGGGAAAAAGTCTGGAAGCTCAAAGGGGGATGGCGCCCTCTCCGGGAATTCCACTTGAATTCTAATACCCTAGTTAGCTGGTTCTTCATACCAGGGATGACGTCGTCCGAGACAAAAACACGACTTACTCGATGACATCGATATCTGCATCGGTACTGATTACATTATTATGTTTGATTTGCTCCATTACCTCCCCAACAGCGTTCAATGCTTCTTCAATTGGTGAAGGCGGCGAAATCCGTTGTGGTGTCAACAAATTCAACAGCCCTGGGAGTATTAGCTCCGGGGTAGTTGGTACGCTTTCGACAATAACGATCGTTTCTTCTTGTGTGGGCTCTGGGATTTGTTCCACAATAGTAACACCTGAGCTCGGTCCTTGCTCATCGTCAGCCGAATTCAATTCTCCTTCGCTTGTTTCACCCGCTTCCTCCTTCTCCGGGATACTCTTTATAGGCTTGTAAAACATCCCAAAACGAGTATTTGCATTACCACCTTGAACGACCAAGCCGCCTTCTACCTCAAGAGGTATGGCCAAGGCATTGGTTGCAAGAGTCGCAAGAGAGATAAATAATGCTGACTTCATCTTCTGTTTGGGGACGTATTCGTGGGTCTTAATCGCTGTTGATAGATGATTAAGTGGTATGTTTCTGGTACACACACATGGACTTCACACTCATGGGTCCTTCATGTTGGCCATGTGTTTTGAACGCGACTTTTGTTCAAGGAACGAGAGAATAATATGAAGCTTTTGAGGGGGATTGATTTTGTTTTTCCCAAATTATATCGCTGATATTGGAAGCATTCTACTCTGTTCGACGCGGGAGATAATTTTCCGTAACCAACTCATATAACCAAATCAAGTCTTTTCATCTGATATTGGGTATGGCTTATGAATACTAAGATTGTAAATGTCTTTATTGGGATTCAGTTCTCCAGCTAGGACGAATCGGTTCAGTTGCTTAATAAGTGCCTTTTGTAGGGATTACGATTTTTGGTTGCGAGCAACCCGGTATCTAGAACTCGATTATTAAGATCGCGACTTTTAGAGATAGCCTTGGGAGTTAAAGCTTTAAAGGCATCTTCGGCTCTCGTAACGACGGACCGAGGCCAGCGTGATCTGAAACGTGTTGTTTCCTTTTTGAGAGGTGTGTAACAGCAACACACGACAACCACAGCTTCCGGACAGACGGCTCAGGCTGGCGCTGAGCGTCTCTTTAAATCGGGGGTACTTGCCAAGGCGGCTGGGCTTCGCTGCGCGGCGCGGAGTTTGTGCCCCCGCTTTGCCATTGAAAGTATGGTTTAGGTCTGATTCGTAGGAATGTAACCGTGGACATGAGCCAGTGTAGACCTGGTTTTCTGTCACCTGTCTCGGACCATGATGCACCGAAATCTCGTTTAAAGAGGCATCAGCATGCGGTACCGTGTTCCGCACTTTTATAATAAAAAGAATAAATTTGATTGTAGATGAAAACACTAAGAAAGTGGCTAGGGATATCGATATTGATATTGTGCATTAATTACGCCATGTGACGGCCCGGGATGCCTCTGCTCTTCTTCTGAAACTTGGGACCGTAAACCGAGTTTAGGTTGCTGGTTATGCAGACAGTATCCGATATAATTTCCTTGATAGGGTATTGAGACCCAGTATGGTTATAAATGACGGTTGCTCGCTATATTGAAGTTTTGAAGCGTAGCTCGACCCTGCTGTTCATAGGATACCGGTGTATTCAAATATTTTATTCATTTCTCTCTTACTCTTTCGACACTGCGCTGGAACAGTACTGGCAAGATGCGTGCCTTTGCAGCTGTGTCTTTTACTTTGGCCCTCAGCACCTCAGTCTCCGCTCACGGCTTTCTTAAATATGTCGACCACAAAGGCATTGCTTATGGGTTATGGCAGCCATTTAGCGACCCATATCTTACCCCTGTACCGCTGCGTTACGACCGCACGATCTTAGATAATGGCCCTGTTGTCGGTATGACTGGCCCAAATATCACTTGCAACAATGGCGGCAATAACCCATTGAATGTTGGTTCGATCTCGGTCGCGGCTGGCGATACTTTGTAGGTTCACTTCTTTTTAATATAAAAAAACAATTTCATAGCTTAATGGTTGATATTAATATTTTGGGTATAGGAAGCTAGTTTGGGACCAGTGGGGTTCATCTCACTCTGGCCCGGTGATGACCTACATGGCCAAGTGCACTCCAAACTGTGCCAGCTTCAAGGGCGACACCGGTTCACCTTGGTTTAAGATTGACCAGTTCGGCTACGATGCCACCAAAACTCCTCCATGGGGATCTGATTATCTCGCCAGCCAAGGTGCATGGTGGAAAGTTACTATCCCCCCCACACTTGCTTCTGGGGAATACTTGATTCGTCATGAAATTTTGGGTCTCCACGTCGCGCAGGCCGTGAACGGGGCACAGTTTTATCCCTCCTGCGTGCATTTGAAGGTTACCGGTACTGGTAGTGATACTCCAAGTGGAGTTGCTTTGCCAGGAGCATATAATCCTCAAGATACCGATGGTGTAAGTCTTGATTAGCCACCAAGAAGAACACTGAAATGCATCAAGACTGATATGTGGATTCCACCTGTAGATTCTTATCTCGCTCTACCAAATCAACCAAGGGCAAAAAATATATACCGCCCCAGGAGGTCCTGTCTGGTCCAAGGCCGCTCCAGCCCTCCAAACTGCTGCCAAAGCCACAAACGAAGCGTACAACCCAACATCCTTCGCCCCATCCGTCCGCGGCGCAACCACTACGAATCCAGTGACTACTGCTCCAACTACTACAAGGACTACTACTACATTATCCCCCACTACTCGTACGACTACCACTTCATCACCGTCGTCGGTTCGGACAACTACGACGTCTTCTCGCACTACAACCACCTCTACCACCTCATCGAGTGGTGGTACCGGTGTTGGGGCTTGGGGTCAATGCGGTGGAAACGGTTACACGGGGCCGACTAATTGTATCAGTGGATATAAGTGTGTCGTACTTAATGATTACTACCATCAGTGCCAAACGGCATAAAAGTGTTAGAGTACTGATGAGGCATCGCGGCGCGCGTTCTTGATTATGATTAATTTGAGATTTATATGGGATTTAAATCTTTGTACACAACTTTATAAGAACATATTTTAGTTAATGAAGTATGATGATGCATGATGCAAATATTAAAATAAAAAAGTCGAAAGTAACTTGACTGAAGTAACTAAGAATTTGAGGTATCATATCCTCTCGTGAGCCATAGTGAGTATCTTGCACTACTTGGAGTTGATTTCTGACTGTCCAATTGTATGTTATGGCGGGATTGTGGTCTGTTTCCTGGTAAGGCAGGGGGCTGTTCTGAGGGCCGCTGACAGTAGGATCATATGGTTTCTTCCGGGGCACAAGATTGCTCACGAGACACGGATGTGGACTAGGGCTTCTTGAAGGTAGTACAGTTAGCTATGCCGTGTTCCGGTCCCCTAGGGCTAGGCATTCTCGTGATAGGGCTGGTAGTTTAAGGTTATTGTAGACAAAGAAGGCTCAAACTTCCGCTCCCGATATTGTAGAGATATAGCTTTTTCTGATGAGCTCCATATTCGTTGCTAGTCTATAGAAGGATATTGGAGGATCTAATACTATGAGGTAGCAGGCGGACATATATGCATAGATGGCTTGACGAATTGCGATTGTCGACCTCGAGGTTTCATGAGGTCTTTTAAAGACCGGCTTGAGTGGTTCTATTCCAGTTTCATACATGCATGATAGCACGATAGCGAGCTAAAAGTCGATGTGTGGATGTAGAGTCGGCCCATAAATATAAATTGCAAATGTGATCACAATCGCGAGACAAAATTTCTGGATCCATTGATCCGAATTCATAGCATAGCTAGCAGATAGTGGATTGTTTTGCTATGGATAGACGGTCCCGAAGCTAAAGCAAAGCTCAATTTAACTGAGACAAACATCTGTAAACCAATATGCAGCTGTGCGGGTTCTTCAAGATGCTTATATATATATAGCTTATCGCTAGACCAAGGTCGCCGTATGAACAAGGCTTCTTTTGTGTGCTGTATTGGCACATGTGCGCGCGCGACAGCTGTGGGCAAATGGTGTATGGACAATTGTGATGTTGATATTCAGCTGAATTCAGTAAAGCTGCAATTTGCGCTTTGGGAAGGCTTGAGGAATAGTTGTTTCATGATATGTACTAGTGCAAGTGGTAGTGCAGGTGCTGCTAGCTGCTCCAGCCCAGCTAGGCGTTCGCACATGGTTATGATGCGTTGTGATGTTGCAGACCATCTTGCAGACCAGTGTTATTACGTTGCGAGACCAGTGTTATTCGGTCTCGTGAACCAGCGCGGGTAGTCTTGTAACCAGCGCGCAACGCGAACAACGCGAACAACGCAAAAAACTGCAGGGAAGGAGGGGAGCAGCTCGTCCATCTCAACACAGCCTCAATTGATTGATCAAACGGGGGGCAGCGTTCAACTGAAACCGTCTTTGGCGAGATTGTGGTAGCGAGCATTCCAAGCTAAGGCCATCACGAAGGTAGGCAATGTTCTGTTCCGCAATATGATATCGTCGGTGGGATGGGTACTACTAACATCTGAGCGTCTGTAGTCATCCGACCGGACTCGACTGAATATTCAAATATTCGGCCCAGATTGCTGGATTCCGGCTGTCAGCCAATGCACTGTCATACGCAAACATTGTGCTTCTCAGCTGAACCCGACTCTTATCAACGTATCACGAAGCACGGAGCCGCCATCACCGGCAGGCGCCGAGTCTGTTTTTTTTTTCTGGGGGTCGATGCCTAGATGAATGGAGCTTCAATCAGATACTGTGGTGGAATCGATTTCGATGAGGAAATCCAAATCCACAGCCCGGAGGACCCTGCAATCTGGCCAGGTCAGGCTAACTCCCAAATTCGCCTTGGAGGGCACACAGGTCGAAAAGCGCCAGATGAGATCATTGCGACTAGTGTGGGTGTGGTGGGTGTGTTTCCGAACTGCTTGGTGCGATAGCAGTTGCTACCAGCATCTGACTGGACAATTCAAATCCCTTTTTTTTCTCTCTCGAGGCCCGGCAAACCTATCCTCGTTTGAACGAGGGTGCAAGCGTTCGCTGAACCCTTTCCCCCCATCAGAACATGGTGGGCAAGATTTTGCATGCGCTGTCGTGGCTTAGGCCATTCATCTGCGGCACAAGAAACGCAAATACAAAAGTTTGGGAGGGGACTCGGGCAAGTGGCAGGTTCTTCCCATCCAACCTACAAGTCAGCCCGTGCGCTAACAGACTGGGACATAGCCTCACCCACCACAACGTGGACAAGGGTGTTTGACACCATTTTCCATTCTCTTCTTTCTCTAACGTGGAGGATCTGCCAAGCCCAGCTGGTCTAACTTGAAAGGGAAAACGTTCGCTCGCTCACCTTTCCTGCTCTTCGAGGTTCAAATAGAGGGCTTGATCCTTCATTAAAGACGTTCCCAAAACTTCTTCTACCTCTCTCTCTCCAGTTGCTTCCTCGAACCAATTTCTTCGAACGCTTGATCCTTCGTACAGTTGGACCTAGTATCCGCGGGCGCCTCTTTCAGAGTTGATTCAACAAACTTGCCACTGCATTTCTCTGCTTCTTCGGCTATCCTGCGGCAGAATCGGAACCCGCTTGTCGTCTGTCGGGAGCATTCTTGAACACTGGAAACACCAGGCACTCACGCCATCTCACAAGGTCTCAGACTACCATTTGACCACTTATAACTGGTTTGCGATAAGAGCCTCATACCACAGAACTTCTTAAGAGCTCCGCTTGTGCCTTTAGCAGCTATCGGACAGACAAGTCTGAGTAAGTCCCAATACTGTCAGGTCGCTCTTGGTTTCTTGCTCAGCTAACAAGAGCATAGTTTTATTTATATAAAAGCTTGATAAAGTAAATAAAGGCTTGCCTTCCTGCTTTTAGGGCGGAGGCAGATAACTTTACTATTAAGATGGGCAGCAACAAAGATTCCCACAGTGAGGTGACAGAGCATTCAACCTCTTACTTTAACGCCTCTTACTTTCCTGAGTCCACCTCGTACCTCACGGACGATATCCTCGACGCCAATTATGACCACTTCAATCACTTCGATGAAGGCAACATTGCAGCCTTCACTACTCCGGCCTCTTACGATAACCTTCGTAAGCAGACCGCTGCAGAGAAGCATGCAGCTTCTGAGCAAGCGTTGATTTTGGGGAGTACAACTGTCCAATACCAACCGTACTATCCTGCCAACGAAGAAGTTCCCATTACTGCTGGTCTCGGTACAGACCTGATCAATTGGAAACTATGTTCTCGCACTAGCCCCAGTTACACTGGGACGCGCTCCCAGACGTCCGACCAAAGGACTTTCAAGTCCAAGAATGGTCAGACTCCACCAACCGTCTGCGAGACGGCAACCATCGTCAACGGTGGGCAGACCGAGTTCGAGTACAATGAAGATATCGATTTGGACATGGCAGCCAAGGAGAACTTCGACCATTTAACCCGTTTCAACAAACAAAAGAGTATTATGAGACACGTCGACACAACCATTCAATCTGAATCCGGTGAACTTGACCAGTACCCCAGCTTGGCATCGACCAAGGCATTCTTTCCAACTTGGGAGATTGAGTCTTACCACAAAAATGACATTGAAGCCGGCGCGTTGGATAACATGGGCCTCCGCTTTGAGGTCGACGCCGATTCCACCATCAGCAAGTCGCTAACCCAATCTTCTGTTTTCACTGGCGACCGCCGTCGGGCAGCCGGTACCGCACCATCGGTGACCAGCTACACTGAGAGCAGTGTTGCTGATTCCGCCATCTCGGAGCGATTCAACCCTCGCCTCTTGCCACCAAATTACCCCCCATATATCGAAGGGGAGGGTTTCACCTACCGATCTGGCTATTCCGGCCACGATTCCATATCTGCAGCCGAATACGCTCGCCTCTCCATGGTTCCACCAAACCTTCAACACGCCCTGGACGCTGCCCTCGAGAACTACAACGCTGCCATCTCTCCAGTCCAGTCGTTCCAGGCGCCACTACCGATGAACGCCTCGTTCAAACCATACCCTCCACACAAGCGTATGCAATCCAACTCGCCTACACCACCACCATCAAAGCGCCGCTCCAACAAGAGCCACATCTGCCAAACTTGCAATGCTGCCTTCACCGAAAAGACCAATCTGACCCGCCACGTCAAGTCCAAGAAGTGTACCAATCACGGTCCTGATATGTTCTACTGTCCAGTGTCCGCATGCCCACGGTCTTACGAAGGCCGAAGCGACAACTTGAAGGCCCACATGAAGCGAGTCCACAGGAAGGAGTGGGCCAAGCTCAAGAGCTACCAGGGAGACTGGAGAGATAAGGAGTCTTTGGGAGGATGGCTGTACACCGTTGCTTAGATTGATTCTTAATTTTATCGTACACACTTGCTTGAGACAACACGATGAAACGATTACGATAAGCACGATAGCATAGATCTTTTTCTTCAACTTTTTCTTCGTTTCTTTCTTTGTTTTTCTGTTTCTTTACCTTTTGCCAGCTTCTCAATCTTCAAAGGGCGACCTTTTCAAAAAAATCCTCCTACCATTATATTTCTACCTTCTACCTTCTACTTTCTTATTTTTAGGGTCTGCATTTACACAAACACTGCTTTTGGCGTTTACAAGGCGGCGTTGAACATCGCTTTTTTATCTACACGATGACGAGACAGCACTTTCTATTCTTCTGTATATATTACCATTTGCTTTCATTTTTTATCAGCTACTAGGGGCTTAATGGATCTCTTTCAATCAAAAGTTTCTAATTTATGCATTATCGTGAATTTATATAAAAGCAAACTTGCCCTTGTAACTACGCGTATTTGATTGTATGATGACTAATTAGTAACTCTACATGCTAAAAAGTTAATGAGAAGGATAGAGGGCTAACAAACGGGCCAATCAAATTAACAAAAATTAAACAACCAAAACAGAAGAAAGATGAACTTGAGATCGTGATCGCAACGAAAGAAAATATATAATATCAGATCATGAAATGTTCTTAAAGTTCAGCAGTATCACTGAAAAAATATAAACAATTTTAAAAGAAAGCCTTGACACGATCGTCTAGCGGTGTAATAACGTCTCCGATCTCCTCATAAACCTTTACAGCTAGCTTTTGCCCCGTC
Source organism: Dactylellina sp. 'tibetensis' (assembly GCA_036971435.1). Classification (NCBI taxonomy): domain Eukaryota; kingdom Fungi; phylum Ascomycota; class Orbiliomycetes; order Orbiliales; family Orbiliaceae; genus Dactylellina; species Dactylellina sp. 'tibetensis'. The sequence continues at coordinate 698,265 of JAKDFA010000018.1, read as the reverse complement.
TCGCTAGTTGCCAAATCTGCCATTTTTTGTACCTCGCAGCTACCCACGTACTGGCCATGAGCCTGTTTCCCCGCGGTAGCAGCCCAGATGTAGTTCCTGCTACCCATTTCTGCTGTTCGTGCCATCAACCATTTGAAGGTCGTCGCAAAATAGCTAATGATGCCGGTCTCTTTCATCAATTCGCTATGGCAAAGACCAGGGTTGACACCTGTGACAACAACCTCTCCGTTGTAATTGTTGTCCACCCACTTGGCGAGCTCTCTGACAAAGTAGACTTCAAGTAGCTTGCTCGTCATATATTTGTCGTTGGTGGTTAATTTTTGGTCGTTCAAAGCATTCAGGATACCCAAATTGTCGGCGTACTGTTGCTGTTTAAAGCTTGTCATGTAATGGGTATCGCTGGTCACGATTGCTAAGGTGGGCATCAATTTCGATTCTCTGTTGTAGCTCGCCCTGATCTTGGGAAGGAGAAGAAGAGAGACATATGCGGTAGACAAAACATTGACTTGCAGTACCTCCTCCCATCCGTCTTCGGTTATCCTCCATTCCAAGGCGCTGACACCGGCGTTGACGATCACAATGTCGAGTTTAGGGACCTCTGACAGAATTTTATCGCCAAATTCTTTGACGGATGCGAAACAGGAGTAATTGAGGCTATAGAGTGAGACCCTAGTCTTGGTATTCGGGTTGCTCTTGAGAAGGTCTTCCTTTGCGACTTCGCCTTTGGCGAGCGAGCGGACGGTGATGATCACGTGGGCAGCGTTGAGGCGGATGCAGTGGCGGGCGGCCTCGAGACCGACACCACTGTTGCCGCCCGTGATAAGAACCGTAAGGCCGTCTAGTGGCGTGTCAGGGAAAGGAAGCTCCATTCTCTGCTCCTTGATGAAGCGGGTGACACCCATTCTACCAGTCTGGGTTGCCATTTTTGTAGATTTTGTGGACTTCGTGGATTAATTTTCGTGGATTTTGTAGATTTCTTGTTGTATTCTTTGTGGAATTACGTAACGGCAGGAGAAGGAGAGGAACTTAAATACTTTCAGGTCCAGCCAAATTTGAGAAGGTAGGATTTAGGTAAAGTAAGGATGTGAATTTCAGATTTCGGGAGATTTCAACTAATAAGCCGGAAGCAGTTTGAATGGCGTATGGGAATCTGCTATTATGGGTTAAAACTCTTTGAATTCAGGACATGCATATTCAATATGACGAAGAAAGAACCGGGTCAAGTTTGCACGTGCGTAGAGTTCCTGGAAAGGCAATGTTGCGATATGCGGTATTTTGAATTGAGCACGAATGGGATGCAAGCAGCAAACGATTTATACTTTCCAGAGCCGTGAAGCCTGGAAAGCTTATCAATTGATCAAGGCAGTTTGAATCTACCGAGATGCTTTTTTTCGGCAATAATAAGGTCCCCGTTCCGAAATGTCGTGTGAATTCCTGCTTTTTCCCGCGCTAGCCCTTATGGGAAAATAGTCTTTTACTGGCTGGGTTTAACAGGGGCTTTAATTCCAGGACATATGGACTTTCGTGTAAAATACGGTCTGGCCTACTGGAGTTAATTATTAATGTACCATGTGCGACTTGCGTGAGCTTACGTATACTGAGAGCCGATATATGGGAGATAGCTAATATTATGGCATATGCAAGTTCCTACACCTACAGGGAAAGTCAAATTTAGCAGGGCGCAAAAAGATACTTTGTGAGGGATTGGATATGGATTCGACTGGGAGGGCCTTCAATAGTGTGCATACTGAAGATTGACCTCGTGCTCACGCGTTCGTAAAGCTCAACGGCCGATGCTATCGTTCCCAAAATGATGTATAACTGCATCTTCAGAAAGAGTTGATTTTCTAGATCTGTGGCCTACCACGAGTGGACTTCTTAGCGATAAATCATCAACCAACATAATATCTATGATTAATCGAAACAAACATGGTGAAACCACAGATACAAGGAGAGATCTCGGATCTAGGTCACTGTTACCGAGCTATAGCGCTAGTCGCGTCCCTCTTCGGAGATATAGTCGCTGTGAAACTAGTCATCTCGTTTGAAACCAGTCGACACCAGAGACCACCTGGAACGCCGAAGCATGCATTACCTGTAAACAGCCCCCGTTTGAGCCGTAGGAAACAGTTAAGCGCATATGAATTGGTGACATGATAACACAGCTTCAGCACCAGATATTCGGCCGAATATCTAGATTTAGTCAAGCCACGGGTGTCAACGAGTCAGAAATTGATCTCGATCAGAATAGTTAGTAATGCATGGTGCATTGAGCCGAGCCCTAGGCTCCTTGTTGTTTTATGCTGGTGACACAATAATGTGTCCTAACGTTAACTACTAGAATTCGCACGGAAATGGGACCATAGAATCCCAGGATCACCTATTTCATTTTCAGTCTTTCTTCCCTTTTTCTCTCTCGTCAAATACAAAATATTAGATTATTGCAATCATTTCCTACGTCTGTCGCTCATTCATACTAATTATCGAGGGCAGGATCGATCCCTCATGTTGCGCCGGTAGCACGTTCCTTCAGATTGATATCACACAGGTCCAAATTAATAATTGAGCATATGAACCTCCTTTCATCACTGGCCGACTAGACAATTTTAATACACATTTCAAATTTACATTGCGAACGCCCATGATATCAGCAAATCGCATGTTGAGACAAATTCTACTCACGACACTGGTACTCTCACTTACATTTGCGGCCCCGACAACAGCACCACAGAAAATTCTGCACCGAGGCCATAAAAATGAGACTAAAAACTACATCGCTGTTCTCGCGGATCACGAGAAAAGATCGTGGAACGCAGTCTTTGCAGATATGGGTTACAACCACACTGAGCTCCAGCGTCTCCCAGCTTCCGCTCAATTCAGCTCCTTTGGCCACTACTCAAGGGCATTTACATTGACAATGTCCTCAGTTGAAAAGGAGCGAATAGCGTCATTTTCTCACATCGCATTTGTGGAGGAGAATCACGCGCACGACCATACACACCAGACGGTTGTTCATAATGATACGTCTATGGCTATGTTACAGCACGATATTGAATCGCAATTTCTTCTTACAGAAGCCAATTACACTGGCCACGATGAACTGGGAAAGCGGCAAATGCAAAGAGGGCAGTTTGTAGTGCAGCAGGGGGCCCCGTATCCGCTTGAGAGAATATCGAATCGCAACAGAATTGCTCCGAATGGTAGAAGACAGGCTGAACTCAGGTATACGTACACGTACGATCCGAATTCTGGTGCCGGGGTAGACGTGTACGCTGTCGACTCAGGCGTTAATATAAATCATGTTGAATTTGGGGGTAGAGCAAAACATCTGTTTACCATGTTTGGTCAAGACTATGAGGATCGGTTCGGACACGGGTATGTGCTTCTTTTTTTAAAATACAGTTGTTTGAGATACTTTCCCATATATAGATATATATATTACAAACTATAGTGGGTTTTGTTAACCTTTAAATCGTGCTAATAGGAGCCACACTGCTGGCATAATGGCTTCGAGGAGATACGGAGTCGCCAAACAAGCAAATATCTTTAGCTGTCGTGTTTTGGACGCCCGGAACCGCGGCGACGTAGCAGGGTTCGGTCGGGGCGTCGAGGCCGCGATCAGAAGCCACGAACAACGTAAGAACAGCCCCAATTTTAGGGGTTCTGTGATCAATCTGTCCTTGGGAGGACCCAATAGCTCTCGTTATTTTTACGATATGATTCAACGCGCCGTCAACTCTGGAATACACGTTGTCGTTGCCGCTGGGAACGAAGGGTCTGACGCTTGCCGCATATACCCCGCTGCCTGGTCGCTATCCCTTCCGATTATATCTGTTGGAGCAACCGATATATACGATGCAAGATGGCGGTCATCCAACTATGGAAGATGCGTGACAGTACATGCGCCAGGTGAGGGTGTGGTTAGCACTTGGAATAGAGGGCCGCAATCTTTGACGGAGATGTCTGGTACATCTATGGCTTCGCCTGTGGTCGCTGGTTTGATTGCTGACTTTCTCCCTCGTTATCCGGAGTTCAAGCTAAATCCTGGCGGAATGAAGCAGTTCCTACAGAAGAACGGAATCGCGGGCGGGTTGAGAAGTGTCTCTGGTGGAAATATCATGGTGAATAACATGATCCGGTAGTAATTGTTAGTAACGGCTATAAATGCCGAGTACGAACACCTGCATATATGCATATCATGGAATACTTGGGCTGTAGTGTAAACAGAATCATCTTTTGAGTAACAGTATTCTAGCATTTTAAACCTAATTAAATACATATCCGTGTTCCTGGCTCGCCATGGCAGAAAGCTTGAATACCATACCATCACAGAACGTGATAAAAAGATAGCGCCCTTCATATTCACATAATCCTCGCTCCCAAGTATCTTAGTAACCTATTTACCAACATCAACCATAGCACGGTTGGCACCGCCAGGTGCAACACCGTCTGTACCGAAACCCATGTATGAGATATCGTCCCAAGGATGACGATAGAGACCCGTCCTTAGTCTCTTCTGGTCCAAGTGATGTGCGATTAAACCGATGCTACGACCCAATACGAAGAGGCCGTTCAATACGCCCATCTAGTAATCAATAAGCGTTAATAACCGTCTCTAGAATGTCTTTCGGATATTTAAAGTTCTTAAGGAAAACTGACCTTCAAGTAATCTTCTGCTTCCTCGGCGCTGAAGGCGCCACAATTTCGGAGCAGGTCGACGAAACAAACAGCAACACAGCCGTCAACGTTGAGGATCAAGTTATCCTTCTTGGAGGTGGTAACTGTCTCAACAGCGATAGCATAGTCAAGGGTCTTGCAACTCGGGAAATTTCGGCGAACGAACTCTTTGACGAGCTCAACACGTTGATCAGGGTTATTTCGGGACTTGACTTTATGACCAATACCAGGGACTGTGATTTCAGCTTTGTTAGTAGACGCTCAGAGTAGAGGAGGTAAGTAAAATAGAATTTGAAGACAAAATTGACGTACTGAGCTTGTTTTGTTTCCTCATAATGTCGACGAATTCTCTCGGCGACAAGCCTTTATCAACGGCGTTGGTGAACTCTGCTGCGGCACCGTCTAGCGCACCACCGAATCTCTCACCAATGGTCAACAATCCAGCGACCAAACTCGAAATCAGATCCTTGCCCGCACGAGTAGTGATAATGGTGTTCATGGCACCAGACACGGCAGGACCGTGATCGGCTGTAAGCATGAGAACCATCTCCAAAAACTTGGATGCATAAGCAGGTAGACGTCTTCGGAACCACAGCAAGCTCATAACACCTCCAATACCAATGTCCTCGGCAAAAACCTCAGAGATTGGCATACCAGCGTACAAAAGTTCTTGGCCACGATCGTCAGAGATGGTGGAGATGAAGGCAGCAGGCTTTCGAATGAGGCCAAGCTCCTGGGCCCAGCTATAGTCCATTGGAATCTTGGGCGGGGCAGGTTCCTTCTCAGGAACGATGGTTCCGTCCGAAACAAGTTTCTGGTAGACTTCAGCGAGTAAGTCGGGGAGTTTTTCAAAGGTCTCAGGGACGTAAAAGCCTGCGTTTTTCATAGCATCGTTCTTCGCTTTGGCGGTTTCCATCTTAGAGTTGGCAAGAGAGCCTGCATGGCCGAATTGGACCTCAGTGGTGAAAACATCGGCGCAGGTACCAATGGCCCAAGCAATAATAGGCTTGTTGATCTGGCCATCCTTGACGGCGTCGATAACACGATACTCTTCTACACCACCAACCTCACCGAGTAACAGTAGAATTTTGCATTCAGGATCGGCCTGGTAGCGGAGCATATGGTCGATAAAAGTAGTTCCGGGGTACCTGTCACCGCCAATGGCCACACCTTCGTACACACCGTTCGTGGTTTGCGAAACGATGTTGTTCAATTCGTTAGACATACCACCGGATTTGGAAACGTAGCCAACGGAACCCTTGCGGTAGAGTTTGGAAGCAACAATGTTGTCCATCATACCACCAGTGTTACCGATCTTGAAGCAACCGGGCTTGATGCCACCAACAGTGGCGGGGCCAATGATCGTAACACCCTTCTTTTTTGCAATGTGTAGGATTTCTCTCGCTCTCTGTGACGCTTTGTTAGCAACGGCGCATAGGATACTCGCATTTCTGGATCACTCACTCTCTCCGGAACACCTTCTGCAATGATAGCGATGCATCTGATTTGTGGGAACTCCATCAACTCCAATGTCGAGGAGTAGACACTTCTACTGCTGGCAAAGTTGACGACGGTGTCGACTTCAGGGTGCTTGGCAATCGCCTTTTCGGTGGATTGGTAGACTGGTAGGAGGGTTTCGCTGGTCCCCCAGTACATCTTGGAGACGAACTGGCCACCGAAGGGGTAGATAATGGCAGCTACCGAGGGAGTGGTCCGATTATTGATGTAATCAAAGTCGAGCATACCTTGGACGGCCTGTTAAGTGCAGAGTTAGTGACGAGCCCCACCATAATTGCTGCTTTTTACGACCGCCAGCTAAGAATACATTGCTTGTGAGTGAAGCTATACCTTTGTTTGCATACCATAAACGAAGGCTCTCGTCTTCGGGTGGAAGAGGGTATGCTCAGCAGGGGGTGATCTCGGGCGAGACGGGGCGGAGAAGCGGGCAATGTTGTCGTTGACATTGAGTCCCTTGCCGGCGCCATTGGCAGCGGTACTGGGAGCGAGAGTGGCCACGGACGGCATGTTCAGAATCTGATGAAGTATAGGACTGTGCTAGAGTGTCTGTAATGTGAGATGGTTAGTCTGGAGGGTCTTCTTGGAAGAAATATAGTTTGGAGATCGTAGACAGGAACAAGACAGAGACAGCAGCAGAGCAGCAGCAGCAGTAGAGACCAAGACCGAGTTTGGTGTTGCGGAGACAGCTCACAACAATTTTACGCTGCTCCCAACAACAACCCAGCCGGCGCCCGGTCTCAGAGCCCACGGAAGGGCAGCCAGCACTACATCGATATAGCTTCGCGATCGATCTGGAGACTGAGGCCAAAGAGACTAGAGATCCCCTAAGGCGGCTCCTACGACGGTCTAGGCCAATCGAAACACAGGCAAACTGCCAAACTGTTGGTGAAAGTAGGCAAAACGCACGCAAATCGGCGTTTCAACTGAATTGCTTGAAGCTGCAAATGGGGATAAACTTACGTACTTTTGAGATCGAGCTGCCCTCTGAAGAAGCTGAAGGACACAATTGAAACCGTGGATTGACGCGAGGAGAGAAGGAGAGAAGAAGATCTTGAGAATCAGAGAACGTGAGAGCGAAGGGGGGATGCAATTTCGAAAATCGCCGGCCGATAGCTTTGGTTATATCTATCGGTCTCGTCTGAAGCCGGGACACGCGAGACCTTTTCCCCCAGCGAACTCGCAGCTCGAGCTAGTGCTCCTAATTCTTGCCAGGATTGTGGCCCACCTTGCAAGCTTGGTTCCCTCCTCGGGTGAAAAAAGCAATTCCGAATATCGACGAATGCACTATTCCTTCAGCGCAAACGACGGGGGACAATAAGTAAACGCCGAAGTTAAAGGCCACGAAACAAAGACCGTTTGCATCAGCTCCGAAAAGTGTTCAACGGAACATCCTATGGGAATTCATAATGCTATTGAGACTTCTAGATTCCAGTCTTTCGGAAGCTTTCTCGATGTTCGTCAATTGACGTCTTTTCGGCCTGTCTTTGGGAAATATGTTGGGGCAGTCAAACGCCAAAGTCGTGGCGGAACATGGGCTCAGGGTCCTGCCCCTGTTTGTCTGCGAGGCCGGATTCTCCGAGCCCGATTTTCGAGGACAGCACCAGTGTGCATGGGCCACGCTGTTGGGGGAGGGAGCTTCAACAATCTTAGCTCAGATACGAGACCGACTGTCGCAGCGCCAAACTTGGCCCGGTGGAGTGCGTATCATGAGGAATGGATTGAGAAGGATTGGGAAGCTCGAGGACAGGTTGGGAAAGGCCGGTAAACAATCACGAACCGGACATCCTTGTCCGATCAATCGTTGGTCGTGTTTTTTTTTTCTAGCCAGGGCGGGGAGTCTGCTTTTGGTGTATTCTATCGGCCTCCGAAGCTGTCGAACGAGACCCAACCATGCCGGTGAAGAGAGAGAGAGAGAGCTGTGTGTACAAGTGGGCCCAGAAAATTTCGATTGTGAAGACTGCAATGAAGCAATAATTGGACACTGCCAGCTCCGATATCTTGTAGTTGCCCCTTTTTCTTCTTCAATCTACTCTTTTTCTCGGTCAGAATCCGCGTCCCTAATTCTGTGAAGATATCCTCTCGTAGACGAGCAAACGACCAAGCTTTCAGTGTTAGTGGAGCTTGAGTTGCCATTGGGGTTGCACCACCACAACAAAAACGAGCTCGAGACCCAATCTTGTCGACCTCCTCCTTCTTTCTTCTTCCTCATAACATCACCGCTCTCTTCAATTGACCCCCCTTATTGAGCTTCGAAGACTATTACTCGATCGATTACTTGATATTCCACCATGGCTGCGAAGTCCGTTCTCGAGGCCGACGGGAAGGCCATCCTTAACTACCACCTCACTCGTTCCCCAGCAATCATCACGTCCACCTTACCTCCACCACCACACAACGCTCCTCCAAAGCTAGCCTCTTTATACTTCCCCGAAGACACTTCTCCCGAAGCTGTCCTGCAAGCTGCAGAGACAACATACCCGTGGCTGCTCGCTCCAGGAGCCAGGTTTGTTGCAAAGCCTGACCAGCTGATCAAGCGGCGAGGCAAGAGTGGTCTTTTGGCCTTAAATAAACCCTGGGAAGAAGCCAGACAGTGGGTTTTGGAGAGAGCTGGCAAGCCGGTCAAGGTTGAGACCGTGACAGGGACGCTGAGACAGTTTTTGGTCGAGCCATTCGTACCACACAAGCAGGAAGAGGAATACTATGTGAACATCCACAGTTTGAGAGAGGTAAGCGGTGTCCAATTTACAAGCTGCAGACAAGCGACGAGCGAGATATTTTATATCCGAAGCGCTTTTCCGGACGAAGGGAAGCTAGAGTGGATGGGTGACCCCACCGTTCTCAGGCTATCCCCAGTCCCACCAAAAATTATGAACCTGGCTAACGCTGAAGCCGAACAGGGAGATTATATCCTTTTCACACACGAGGGTGGTGTCGATGTTGGCGATGTTGACGCCAAAGCTAAGAAGATTCTCATTCCGGTCGACCTCAAAGAGTACACCCCCCTTGCTCTAAAAGTTCCCTGTACAATACACTAAACTGCTTCATAGGTACCCATCCAACGAGGAAATTGCGGCTACACTCCTTCCTGACGTCCCCAAGTTCGTTCACAACGTTCTAGTAGACTTTATCAACCGTCTCTATGCTGTCTACGTCGACTGTCAGTTCACCTACCTCGAAATCAATCCATTGGTCGTCATCCCTAATGAGGATGCGACTTCTGCCTCGGTTCACTTCTTGGATCTGGCGGCCAAGATTGATCAAACCGCTGAATTTGAGTGTGGCGCAAAATGGGCTATTGCAAGAGGTCCGGCGGCATTGGGCATTAGTAGTGGATCTAGTGGGAAAATTGACATTGACGCTGGTCCACCGCTAGAATTCCCTGCACCGTTCGGCCGTGAACTGTCGAAGGAAGAAGCGTATGTTGTACTCTATAATCTGATTCAAGGCGCGATAGCACTAACTGGCTTAATTTAAATTAGTTATATCGCCGCACTTGATGCAAAGACTGGCGCCTCTCTCAAACTTACAGTGCTTAACTCCAGCGGCCGAATTTGGACGCTCGTCGCAGGTGGTGGTGCCTCAGTTGTCTATGCAGACGCCATTGCAGCCGCAGGTTTCGGCGAAGACCTTGCCAACTACGGCGAGTATTCTGGCGCTCCTACAGAAACACAAACCTTCCACTACGCTCGCACAGTTATCGACCTCCTTCTCCGCTCTCCTATGCGTGAGGAAGGCAAGGTTCTATTCATTGGTGGTGGTATTGCGAACTTCACAAACGTCGCATCGACGTTCAAGGGTGTGATCAGGGCGTTGAGAGAGGTAGCGCCCCAGCTAATCGAACACAAGACCAAGATCTGGGTCCGAAGAGCTGGTCCAAACTACCAGGAAGGTTTGAAGAACATCAAGGCTGCTGGTGACGAGTTAAAGTTGGATATCAAGGTTTACGGACCTGAGATGGGTGTTGCAGAGATTGTACCAGTCGCGCTGCGTAAGTTGATTTTCCCCCTACTGTTTTGGGTTTAAATCGACAGTCATGCTAACTTTAGCTTTCTTGCAGTGGGAGCCACAACTAAGGTCAAAGAGTATGGCGAGATCTAGACGTTGTAGTGGGTGTAGCAAAAAATCTCAGTGTAGCTTATGTATGTAGCGAAAAGTTATACGCTTAGTTGTTGGTCAAAGTAAATATCAAGCTACCAGGCCTAATTTCAGCTGAGGTTTTCGTGGTGGGTCCATCTTAATAATAGCCCAGTTCACCCTTGATGCAGTAATTTGTTTTACGTAGTGGTAAAATAAATAAGGACTACCAAAACAGGAAAAGGGAAGCCGTGACGTAAAAAACAATTATTTGGCTACAGCAAGGCGGATTAAGCACATCTCCTGTAGTCGACCCTGGGCACGGTCAAGGGCACAAGGAACTAATGCTGCGGCTGTGGACTCTTTCACGTGGCTGATTAAATAATCCCATCTATCAATGCACCGTCAACGTGCAACGGGATGTCCCGCAGATACGAGGTGGCTGTTGCAGCGTACAACAGGGGACTCCACAACGCTCCCTACTGTCTTATACCTCCAGAACCAAAATTTAGGAGAATATAAAATTATTTATCCTAGAGTATCCGAAGTTGCAGATGAGGAGACAGCTCTTAGCAACCAATTGCAAGTTTACATCTGTAGGTAAGTTAGTCCATACCCAGCTGCGGCCCTCGTTTTGACGGGAGTGATTTTGGACTCGTGATTTTAGAATTAGTCTATAATTTGAGTTGACGCTTGTAAGATACCTTGAATTGGGTATATTAGATCCGATAAGCTTCCACGGTACATATCTCATTCAAAATTTCCTATATCTTGCCCGAAGAGTACATATAAGAAGGTGTATGTAGAAGTGAAGTCGAAAAGTACAACAAAGTCAACACACAACCACTAAAAGAAAAGCCATCACAGGTAGCCAGTTTTGAGCCTCGGCCCGTTTTCAGCCAAGCGACATTGCTCCGAACACAAACAACCTCATCCACAGCATCACCGACGAGGCATCACCAATGTTCTCCTCTCTCCAACCTCATCGTCCTACTATCGTGAGTCCAAAGCTAACTCCTTCCTCGGTCTTCCCATTATTTTCTCTAACTATTGCGACTGCCAGCAAAACCCAGCGCCTCGGATCCCACAGACCACCATCCGATCCTCATCCTCCACCACCCCGACAAGGAACCAACCAGCCAACAACGAATCTCAAGCAAAGACGGAAATAACCACGAAGGGCGAGTCCAATTAGCGCCCGCTATATACAACCTTCTATCACCTCTATTGTCTGCTTTAGTTCTCTTTAGTTAATAGTACTTTAAGCAATGACGTCATACACTCCAACAGCGCCGCAAAACCCGCTATACAATCCATCTGTCCGACATCCTGTCTTCTTTACGGAGAGGTTACGGAAGCCACTGGTTCTACCTTCGTTAGCAGCGCAGGCGCCACCGCCGTCTCCATCTGGGGGGTGGAGTATTGTGGCCGAAGGGTATAGATATATTGAACATCGACGGCCGGACGGAGTATGGGAGATGGGTAAACTGTGATTATACTAGCTTTGTAGGATATAGGACAGTGTAAGAAACAGTAGGGCGTTTCTTACTTGGTAAAGGCTGGCAACGAGACCAGGTAGGGCATGGATGCGTTGCTGTTTTTATAGGTTAAAATATGACATTCATGTCGTATTCTCCATATTACATAAGAATTGAAATGGTCTATGACGCGCTAGTACCCTTAAAGACGCTATTCCGGCCATGCTATTTGTAGATCCCGCTATGCCATGCTGTAAATGCAGTCTTATATCCCAGGGCCAAAGAAATTTGCAATGAAACGGCAGTATTGGAATCATATTCCAAAGTTATCCCAGTTGTAAGAAATAAGTCTTTCCAAGATCACCATCATCAACCTTGTTAAAAGCTCCTATCCACTTTAGGAATTTGCTCTAGGTTAATTGCCTGCCATACATCCTAGAATTCTACCTTTGAGTTGCGCTATCGTCCTAAGGTAGTTGATCGAGGCTTGCTAACATCTCCGAATTCCAATCATCTTGCACTGATGAAGATACTTCATTTTTTGCCAGAATTCTGAGAGAAGTTCAGACTGTAACCTCCGCTATTTTCATCCTTCACCATTTGAAAGTTGTTTGTGCTCAGCCCGAATGGCTTTAGGATCGTGTCTCCTAGACCCTTCAGCTTACCCATCATCTCTGCGACCTCTCTTTGTTTTTTCTCTTCTAGGTTTGGCGGTATTCGTACTAGTGCCTGCTGGATCCCTTTTCGGTCGACCAAGGGGATCGGTTGGTATCGAAGGGAGTGTGCGGAGAGGACTTTGTAGTCTGCGACGTGAATATTTTGTAAGCTGGACTGGACATATTTCTGGAACAAACTAAGAATTGTATACCTTCGAGGGCTCCCACCAGACTTTGCCAGGTATTTTGCATCTCTCTGGCCTTCGCCCTGCGTAACCGTGCCTTCCAGTTCTTGCCCCATTCGACGGTCTCCTCTTCGTCGTCATCAATCTCCTCAATTCTGCCGTCCGAAGTATCTTCTACAATGGCTTTTCCTTCTTCTAACTGCTTTTCCTTCTCCTTCCGCTCCTTCTCCTCCTTTAACCTCTTTTTTGTTTCTTTTTCCCTCAAAATATCATCGTCTTCTCCACTGACCTTCAGGCTTTGTGTTGCGGCCTCCTCGGCTTCCTTCCATTTCTGGAGCTTGATGAAGCTCGCTGCTATATTTGCGTGTAGGACTGTAGTGTGCTCGGTCAGGTTCGCGGGGCAGACCTCGAGTGCCGAACGGTAGTACGAGATGGCGGTTTCGTAGTCCGGAGGGGTAGAGGTGAAGTGGGTGTTTCCTGTGGCCTTATCGGCAAGGGCAGCCGATAAACGGGTCTGCTCGTCCTCTGGTGAGAGAACCTCGCTTGCAGTCGTGCTGGGTGTGACGACGGTGGCGAGCGGGGCGGATGAAGATTTGAGAACGTGGGCGCGAGGGTTGAGGAGGAGGTTGGCGGGGACTTCAGAAGATTCCGAGGGCGAAGCCATCTTTAGTTGATGATGTCTTTGACTAGAACTGCTGGCGGGTTTGGCGGCCAACACAACAACAATAGCCTGCCCCTCCCAATAAGTTAAGCTTGGATCCTAATTAGCTAGAGCTAACTATCTCGGCGTCGATATATCAGCATCAGCCTCGACTTCGAACTTCCGACTATCTCGACATCAACCCAAAAGCCAACGAGAAGATTAGTTCACTTCATAGATCACAGTCTTTTTCCACTCAGTTACCGACTCTGCCCGAACTGCTGGTGCGATTCGGCATAAACCCGCCACTTTGGGACAGTCGATAATCGCCGGGGAACAAGTTTTTCCAGGCATCCAGCTGCACAACGACATCATCGCTCGACACCGCTCAGGGTCACTTGTCAGTGGCATCTTCCTTAGGACCTGTCGCAAAAATTAGAATTTTCTGCTTTCCGGCGAGCTGACTTAGCTCTTTTTCCTCGCTCCTGTCAATAGTTTTGCATATTTCGCTGGTGCCACTATCGGATCATATTTTTAAACCGACTGCGACATTGCATCGAATAACAATGCTCCACGCAGAAACGTAAGTCTCATCGACATCTGCAACGCTACATGGTTCTGGTTTTTGATATTTCTACTATTTTTTGCTTCCGCACTTTGTATTACTGATCTTTTGTTATTTCGACCATTACTACTATTATCCCAGCGTATTCACCTCGGACAAGGCATTCCATTTTTAATTTCTCGTTGTCGTCATCAAAACCTCTTCCTTCTATTCGATATTCCCATATATTCCCATCAAAATTTGTGATATACCTGGAATGCTCACTAGCCATATTCTCAGTTTCGAGTTCCCGCCCATTCGGGCCTGTATTTTCGACATGGATGGTCTGCTCATCGACTCCGAAGACATCTACACTCGTATAACAGATGAAATCCTTGCTCGCTACAACAAAGGCCGGCTACCCTGGTCGATAAAAGCCCAACTGCAAGGCAGACCGACACAGCAGGTAATACAGGACGTATCTCTAACTTTCAAAAGTATATAACTAATCTCATTCCTTTTTTGCGAAATATAGGCGTATGATGTATTCCAATCTTGGGCCAACCTCCCTCTCTCACAGGAAGATTATCTATCCGAATGCCGTATTCTCCAATCAAACTACTTCCCAACCACTCAACCTCTCCCAGGTGTCATATCCCTCCTCGAAACCCTTACAACATCGCCCTCGAAACCGTACATCGCCCTCGCTACATCCTCTAACAGTTTCTCCTACGATCTCAAAACAAAACATCTGCAGGAAACTGTCTTCTCGTACTTTGAACCCGATATGATCATAAAGGGAGACGACTCTGAAATAAAAAGCGGTAGGGGAAAGCCCGCTCCAGATATCTATCTACTCGCTCTAAAACGAATCAACGAAAAGCGGGAAGCGGATATGCTTGAAGCGGGTGCCAGTAAAGACCAGATTCTGGCGACAAAGATTCTACCCAGAGATTGCCTGGTGTTTGAGGACTCAGTCCCGGGGGTTGAAGCTGGAAGGAGAGCGGGGATGCGCTGCGTATGGGTGCCATACGAAGGGTTAAAAGAACAGTATACGGGGAAAGAAGGTGAGGTTCTGGCTGGGTTAACAGGGGAAGGGAGGTATCTGGACGAAGAAGACGAGCATGCTGGAGGCGATAGAACGGATGTAACGGCTGGAATAGTACTTCGAAAGGTAGACGATGGCTGGGGGGAGACGAGAGGGAGTCTGGAAGGGTTTGATTTCCAGAGGTATGGAATTCAGGCTCTGTAGAGAGTTTTGATTTCCAGATATGACAGTTGTACAAATGATCCGTACTTGCACTGTCAAAAAAAAGAGCTCTAGCACTGAGAAGCTATACGCCGTAATATTGATAATATTGCTTTTCTGCTCTAGCAGATAGTCCTCAAGTATGATCTTGTCACTTGAATATCAGAATAAATAAATATTTCAGAGATCTAATTCCTTTTTTAGACCGCATAATACAATTTTAAGGTATATATATGCATATTAATTTATCAGGATGCCGTGCAACTATCTAACATTCGCTAAGTTAAACAAAGTTGAAAGGGTCCTCGAGACCAGTTCAAATTTTAGGTAATCCATATTCTAGTCATTGGGAATTAGCACTTTTATGGGGTTCTATTTATGATTATCGCTTCAAAAGGTACTGGCAAGAGGCCGGGCTTGTCTTATTTCCATTTACTGTATCTACATGAATGAATAAAGCTTAACTAGATACAGTCTTTACAATAATTCTGAGTATTTATGTGGAAACAGCTGACTTTTCGCAAGTAAATAAATCTAGGTTCTTATGTATAACTTTAAACGTATTAATAACCCATAGCTAACAACGGGGGAACCCATAGCAGATGCCGCTCCACCAGCAACCGCAATACTGGCACGATCCTGCATCAAAGAAATTGCTGCATCTTGTTAATCTCTTCGTAAAAGGTTTCACTTCTTCGAGTTCTTTAATTGATTTGTTTTCTGTTGAAATTGGAGTTCCGGCTGCGACCGAAAGAGTAATGACGAGCGTCAAGATTTGTGTGATAGAAAAATGCATCCCTAGATGTCCCTGAGTGTCTTAGCGTTTGTAAGAAGGTGTAATAAGCTGAAGCATTTATGATAATATTGGAAATCCTACTCAATTAACGCGTCGATTGCTTTGAGGACTGGCTGGAGAAACTTATGTAATTGTAGATTTATCTTTAAAGCTTTTTTGGAGCGGGTTTCCGTAGCCTTCAGTCTTGGGGGTTAAGAACCAGGATTGGTATCCTCGAATAGACTTAGACGGGGTCCGAGTTAAGTCTGGGAGGGTCTGGTTCGAGATCAGATCGATCCGAGTCTTTATTTATAAAAACACTTCCTGCAGGTCGACCTGAAGGCAAATTAATGTCTTGCACAAGCTAAAATCAAAACAATTGGGGTTTTCTCGTTGTCTTATAAAACTAGCTGCTCGAAGCAAAGTTTTCTCGTTCTAAAGACGGTACGATCATGTGTTTAATTAAGGGAAAAGGCAGGAGATTGTCAAAGGTTATTTAATCCCGCAATTGTTACTCCGTGGCATAGTTTCGATCATTGTCCCTAGCTCGCTTTCCCATCAGTAGCCCTAGACAAAATCCTAGCGTTTTAATTGGTACTTCCATTAATCTATGGCGCCTATATGTAGTATGAGGTAGGTTTATAAAGAGTGAAATATTAGAAGCGAGGTAGGCTAGCACAAGAATGTACACAATGGACCTTTCTAGAGAATGCACGATTTTGATATATTTCTAGCTATAACCCCCTCTCTCTTATGAAAATTACCTGAAAAGGCCTGATATGGTTATGAATAGCCATGACCAAGATGACTAGATATCAGGAATAATATGTTTTGAAGTTTTGGTTTGGTCAGTTTGGGGCCAATCTACTTTAGGGAGCTGGTTCGATTTTCAAAACTGCTCCTGCAGTTTGTAGTTGTATAGCCATGCAAGCCAAGACTGGAGATCAATCGCAATACGATAAGGCAATATCATTCAGAAGAAAATATCGGCTCCCCTAAGCGCATTCATGTGATAGTGGGAGCTTCTGTTTATAGTGATGCTGTGGAAACAGCATTATTTGTTGTGTGGTGGCCTTGACAGAAAGCAGGCTAGACACAACGTTTAAACAGAGCTCTGTTATATATATCCCTTCCAGCTTTTCCGGACTAGAATTTAGCTTTGGGGAGGATCTCATATATTTTCGCTAACCTTTTTTTATATATTTTATTTTTGATAGAAAATTAGAATAAGGTGATATTGATTTTGACCAAAACTAATATTCATACAACAACAACATCGACACCTCCGTCTAGAGTGTAAAAAAAAGTTACACAAGATAGATTGTCTCGTATAAACCAGACGCCGGTCCTTTTCCGACCTCGCCTCTGGTTACGAGATAGAGATATATAAGAGTAAGTTGAGTACTTTCATGTTGAAGGTTCTGGGTTTTTTGGTTTATAAAATCCCAACCTTTTACACTTAGATTGAAAATCCTCAAAGGGTATTTCAAAGTTGTTTTCTGTAAAATCTTCTAGCCTTGGAGATTCAGCGCTCAAGCCCTTACTATTAAGGCGGCGTAAATCTGCTTTACCTAGATTCAACAGTATTCTCACCGACTCTCTTTCCTCCCATGCGATAGCATAAAATAGCGGAAAGAAACCCTCCGAATCTTGTAAAAGAGGGTTAGCACCAAAGGATAGTAATACGTCTAGAAGAGTCTCCGGACGTTCTTCAGTTAATACCACAGTTAAGGCAGGGACAAGAGAGCCTTGCCAGAGGAAGTCCCTTATCATTTGGTTTGGATCAGCTCCGAATCGGAGAATGGTCGACATACATCTGGCTCTGTCTCTCGGATTTGCGACGATTTTGTGGGTTACGCTTTTGCTTGCCAGTTCTTCGCCTTCAGAGTAAAAAGATACATCATTACTATTGAGGAGTTCACCATACTTTTCACAAGTGATGAGTTGAGAGAACGGGGTTTCATCATTGAAGATGCAATCTGCCTCGATTCCAGTCTTGAGGAGAAGTTCTAGAATTCCAGCACTCCCCTCAAACTTGTTAATATTGAAAAGACTGGGACACCGAATTGCTGCAGATAAAAGGAGGCCGCCGTGATGCTTCGAAATTCCCGCGTGCTTGGTAATTTGTTCTCTGATTGAAAGAGGTAAACAGGCACAAATCGACAAGACGAGGTAACCAAGCTCAGGACTACGAGCTATTGCCACAGCGTTGCGGATAGAGTCATCCACCCGCATAACCTCCAAGATTTTATTGATCCCGGCTAGAGATTTATGTCTCTCATTGAATGTTGATTCGATAAGGCGTATACTGGGAATGGTGGATATCGATTCGGCTTTATGAGCATGGAAAAATAGATCTTGGATCATGTTCACCTCGGAATTCCGTCGATTGGTTACCGAATTGATCAGGTACTGAAGAAGATACGTGTGCCCATTCTCAATTGGTATGCTATCAATGTTATTTGAGATAACAGCCCAGCCTTTGCCGCTTAGAAAGAATTCTTTCGCTGTCTGATGAATAAATTGAACCCCAGTTTGGCCGGGGACAACTTCGAGAAGTCCAGCACATCGTCCGCGTAATCGGCGTTCCATTTGCATGGTTTCCATACGTCTTAATTTGGTGGCACCTGATGTGATAAAGTCTGCTATCTCGAGAAATAGGCCAATGTCGCATGCTTGCCGGCAGCAGAGGGCTATTTGAAACATACAATATGCTTCCCGTCTATACTTGGCCTGTGTGTTTATATTAGAATGGGAAGACTTTCTGCATGCTCTCTCGTAGAGTTCTTCTAACTCGAGAGGTATTTTCGCTAGAGAGTTTTCAAGCTCTTCAATGCGATCGCCTTCATCCCACCCTTCCATTAGTTCGTTCACAACAAGCTTGACCCAGATAAAAACCCCTCTAGCCTTTTTAACAACCTCGTCAAGTAGTATACCAAACTGCTCAGAGCTGTCAAGCGCAATTCTGGCCATTTTCCCTGCCGCATATTGGTAGATGTCCTCTTTTGTGTGGTCCTGTATTGCGAAGCCAGGGAAATTCCGAAAGGTCTGCTGAAAGATATTCTCTGGCCGACTAGCCAAGCAGAGCCTTAATCGAAAGGTTGAATTATCTGCAAGCTTAGTGAGACAATTGACGATTGTGAGGAGTTCGTGGTGGTTTCCAGAGTGTTCGTCTAGAGCATCAATGAAGAGACAGAGATTAAGAACTTTTTTAGATGCGATAAATTCTAGTGCTTGTTGAACATCCATCGAGCTCCAAGTCATGGTGCACGTATTTTTGGCGTTTAATTCTAAGCGGGCGGGATGTATTCTCAATAGCGGCCGGACGAGGTCCGGCCTTTTTTGAAGAATCTGAAACAAGATTTCATGTAGGAGCCCATCCATCGATTTTTGAACGACTGAGGATCCGCGGTCATGAAAAAAATATCCTGCAATGACCCAGTTCGATGCATGGCAGTATTTAAGAAGATCTCGCGTCATCTTGTGTTTCAGCGCGAATTTCATGGTGGTTGACTTTCCAGATCCAGGTTTTCCTTGAATCCAATATACAGGATTTTCAACTTTTCCGGTGAGCCAGTCTGTGAACCCAACTTCGCCCGTGAAAAGCCAACTGCAGGTTTCGCCGAAAGCCTCTTCTACGCTCTCGATCCTAGCTCTTGCTACAGGTCTATTGAGGCTTGTTAGGCATGCTACATATTTTTCGTTAGCGAAAGTGAAAAAAAAAGGCAACGTAAGGATGGCTAGCCGACTCACCTTTATGCAATTCGGCGTCGGGAATACGCTCTACCATGTTCCATCTATTAGAAGTAACAGCTGACACTAGCTGAACTATATTGTTACCCACGACCATCTGAGTTACGGCACCAGCTGATGAAAATTTGCAGATATCCCTATGATCTGCGTCAACGTAGAACACCTGCTCGCCCACGGTGAGTGGTCTCTCTGAAAATCCGGCCTAGAAATAGATGGAATTAGCGTTATAAGTGCTGGATGTCGATTTGTGGTACGGAAAGACGGACCGTAGGGTGTCTTTCAGACTCTCCCTCGTAAAATGCATACATATACAAAGAGTGAAACAATGTAAATTGTAGAAAAAACTGTGAAGTATCTTTCAAAATACGGGAATCTTTCTGAAGACTCTTGATTATTTCTGCGCTAAGAGTTGTATTTTTATTCGTCGCTTTCATTGCATTTGCGGCGCAGGCAGCCCATCTCATATTGTCGAACAGACGAGAAGGGACTTCAAGGAAAGCAAAGGCTTTTATATTTTCGGAAATGTCCTTGAACATGAGGTTCGAGGGATGCTCATTAGCGAGTAAAAAAGCCTTCTTTACTAGGACTCCCCCAAAGTCATGTCCTAGGAAAATAATCGGCCGCTCTTTGCGGTCCTCCAAATCGAAAACCTTTCTCTCTGTGCCTATTCTATCGAGTAGATTCAATGCTTCGTCCTCGAGCTTCGCTGCGGAGTTACTGAACACTTCCATAGAATCGTAACCGTATGAAAAGATCCTTGCGAATGCGAACTTTCGGGGCAGATAGTCCCTTAACCATAGATAGCCATTCTGGGCTTCCCACGTCTCAAATGGATGTCCTTGTAAGCCATGAACTGCAAAAATATCTACTGTTGTTCGCTCAGTCTGACCCGAGAGCATGAATAGGCCTATCTTTTGTCGGGCCGGCGCAATCGAAAATTTTGCTGTTGTTCCCAACGAAATTATACTACCAGGTGGCAGATACGTCTCTTTCTTACTCTGCCAAGGGTTCAAGTTTAGCATTGCCTGGTCCCGTACCGGCCCGAAGTTTGGGTACGAGGCCAGCATTGTCGCATCTTCGGGTCTTAGAGATGATGCGGGCGAAAATATAGGGGCCAGCAATCTAGCCCGCGATTCTATGCTTAGTGCTAGCTCACATTAGCCTTTCCCCCACCCCCCCTTATTTCTTCAAGAGTGGCATATCCAATAACAACTTATAACTTACAATCAATAAATTCTTCTGACCGAGATTTCTGCGTCTGAATATAGCGCTCGAGGATCGCTTTTGAAGCAGAAGCAGCAGTTGCAGCAGCAAAATTTTGCCATCTCTTACACTTGTGAGAGTCTGCATAGTCGCATACCCCTTTGACAACAATGCAAGGCACCTCTTCCCAAACTCCGGCTCCTTCCATTTCGAATGCAATGACCTCGTTCCCTGCGATCATGTCGCGGTCGTATCCTGATTTCATCACCGAATCGCCTGAAGCGATAGACCCGATATGTATAGCGGGTTGTTGAACTTCTTCGCGATTTTCTTCTTCTAATCGACGTTTCGCCCTAAGCCGTTCCCTAGGTACCAGGTGTGATTCATTGCATCCCAAATCCTCGCAAGTTGAATTGAGAGCCTCGTCACAGACGAGTTTGTGTATTCTGTCACAGGTGCTACATGTCGAGTTTGGAACGACTTGGTGCGTATGGCGATAGTCCGACTCGAAGAGTTTATCATTAGCTGTCCCGGGATAGCTATATCTCGCCCCGCGACGCGTCCCTGCTTTTGCCCGCAGTTGCTTCAGGAACTCGGCGGTTCTTTGGCAAAGGAGATCGCCACCTCGGTCGGTCTGGAAGGCAGCCAGTAAGTTGCGCACATCTTTGCTCGGTTTACTAAGATTGTCTTGGGCTGTATTTTTGCGTCTAAATCCGTTTGGATACCGTCGGCCGAAATCATACTGAACAATAGTATTGCTGATAACAACATCGCCCAGCAATATCTCAATGTCTCTGGCATCGCCTGCTCGCGGTACGCCGCCGCAAATCCCAACCAGAAGAGCTAATCGCAAGCCACTATAACTCGAACGAATACTAGCGGCGGCGCTTGCTGCGTTGGCTTTGCCCATGTGCTGCAAAAGGGCTAGAACGACATTGTACTTGCCGATGCGGCCTGTGGTATAACTGTTGGGGTCGCCGATGGCCTTTTTATACTGGTCGCCGTATTCGTCCCAGAACTGGTCAAAGACGTAGGAAACTGCGTCGTACTCTAGGCGTAGTGCGCAAATTATCGCGATCTCGAAGTCCTCGCGGCGAGAGGGCCGTTGGGCAGCCATATCGGCTATATACCATAGAAATATCACCCGGTATGCGCATATAAAACATCTCAGCAGGAATTGCTTGGGCGATTATGAGGGAAAGACACAGCCTCGAACTTGATGATGCCCCGCGAGGCGGTCCTTGTGGGATTTGGGACGCTCAACACAAAGTCTCATACTGCAAATTGCTCTTCTCTGCATAAGAGCTCGAGAGTGCAGTACTGCAAAGTCACCAAGTTTTTTCTTTGCCTCGGGCGCTTGGCTTCGAGGCTACGACGAATTATCAATATCGTATTGTAATATCGATATGGCCAACCGGCAAGTATGTAACTTTTATATGAAATCTGGAAGGTTGAGCTTCTCAGCTAGACACCATTTAATTCTCCAGACATCGGATGACGAAAGTGTTCCAAATTTTCTTTCTTGAGTTAGCCTTTTAACTACCGCCGCAAAGCCAATCCACTCCGTTTTCACTTATAGAACATTTACTATTATCTTGGTACATGGCACTAGTAGCCAGCAGACAATTACGGGCTCAAGTAGTACCACAAGTAATATCTGCTGGACATATTGCGTCAAATATTGCGCAAAGGCAGTGCTGGCAGCATCTGCTGGGTTTATAAACTAAGGTCGCAGATCATAACTTGGATTATGGGAACGGAATCAATTCACAATCCGTATGCTAGCACATTTGAGATCGAAATTATACCAGTCCTATAACTGGCGTCAATTAACTAGCCCCTGAGCTAGTTTCATCACAACACTTTGACATATTTGCCGGCTCGATCATTTCATGTATCCCCAATTCTACTAAGGAAGGGTTGATTAAGAGATTTCGCTTTGAAGCATATCACAGCTATATTGGTTTATCTATATCAACATGTATTGCAGACAAAAAATAGCCCAAATATTCAAACATCTACGTAACATATTCGGGTTCACAGAAAATCTGTACAAAGGCAAACGACCAGACCCCCACAATCCAGATTGGGTATTCTTTTGAGGACTTCACAAAGATTACACTAAAAAGCTCGAATTTTACCACCGTGGCCCATTACTCTATCCAGACTGGAGCGACCCCCAGAGCTTCGTTCGTGATTTACGAAAGTTAGGCTTGGCTGGAGGTACGTACTGAGATCTAGCACCCCTCTCCCCTACCCATTTTGAGGTATTCTTTCTTTAAATCGATCCTGGGCGTATTATTCAAATATTCGCAAAATTGCTAATTTATTGCACGGAAAAACCATCCACATAGTGGTTGTATGGTTTAATAAAACCGATCCCTGTCACGGATATAAAGGTAGACTATTTTTAATCGAATACGATTACATGCCTACTAGTATTGTCGGGGTAGGATACTTATGTGCTGCTGTGTACCCTACCAAGATCCCCCGGAAAGATAGTGTTTTTTACGTTGGCAGCGAGATGCTCCGTAAGTAGAGTTTCGACCATAAGAGTTTTCTACCATGCCAACGATCATACGGCAGCGACATATCAGTCTTTTATTCGGAATGTAAATGATATAGAGATTTAGAATATATTATACTATCCACTCCGTCAAGATATTATCCGTGGTCGACATTGCTGGCATTAGAATATAATCAACGGTCTCGATTGATAGTACGATTAGGTCTTAAAATTCGCTGGTTCCGGAGTTGCCTTATGTTTCTGAGGGCTATCGTGATGAAGAATGAGTATACTCACAGCTACGGAGGGTCGCGCTGCGAAACTAGAGTATACTTGTCAAATTATAAGCAACAATGATAGTTTATTAAAATGATTGAGTTCTTCAGCGTAAAGGCAACCGAATACTTTCTTTGTATACAAATATATAACTTACAGAACTTTCACCTTTTCAAAACTTTCTGCTATAATAAAACATACCGTCGCGTAACACGTCTTCAGTCAATTACCCTTTATATAGTCAGCCATTCTCTGTGTGGCTGGTTAGCCCTATTATAGCTAATGGTTATTGCCTTATATTTTGACAATACTGGTTATAGTCTACAGCATAGACAGCATCTCCAGTATGTTGCGTATTCGTATATTACATCGAATAATTATGTGTGGAGCTGTTTGAATTCAGTTTTGCTTACCTTCGCACTTTCGAGGCCACCTTCGCAGGGGTTACGTTACTAAGCTAGCTGATGAGATACTTGAAAGCAGTTGCTGTTAACGTGTCCTATGCGGTATTAATATAAACATGCCTAGCTTAAGGAAACCTATTCTAGACAAAATTATAGAGTGTTTTGCGCTCTTCATGCCAAATATTGCCAATGGGTAATATATGGTTCCGTAGCAGTCTACCGCCCAGAACGAGGAGGAAGGGTGGTTATGGCATTACTAGATGGTATGATGGCTTGATTGCTTGATGGGTAGAAAGGGGCAGGAAGTGGCTCTTATAGCCCCATTGGGGCGGGATCCGGGATTCGTAACCAGTTGACAATGTCAAGCCGTTACTTAACATATTATTGAGTAAGGATTGGGTTCTCAGAGAACAGTTTTCGTATAGCTTGCATGGTCAGTACGGTATTTTATGGAATTAATTGAATAAGTATTTAGGTAAACTATTCAACACCAGATCTCTGTTTTAAGCTCATGTAACCTAGCGCTTTATCGGTATGTCAGCCATCCAGCAATTAAGATATGGAACCATTTATAGAAGTAGCGTAGTATTATATCGAATATCCATTTGTATAATTGAATCTATGGCAGGTGAAATCTGTAAACTTGTATACTTGCACACATGTGCTATGTATTTTCAGGTCGTAGCCTAGCCTTGTATCGATATATCCAAGCATTCGACGCGACACAAAAGCCACACACGCGACCACGCCCGCAGTGCTTACGGCTTAAACCCAATATGCTCTATCGTTAACATGAATAAAAGAAATAGTGATAATACTAACACTACTACTAGAGCTGTAATGCTAATCTAAATAAGATGATATTAGTTTAGAGTTATAGTGCATCTAACAACACCTGAGTGCCCGAGTTAATGGATAGTTCACCAAGTGAGCCACTCTATCAACTTATAGTATTAGTAGAGCTGGCAAAGTAGAGTATTAGTAGGTGGTATGTATGGCCTCTATGACTTGAGAGAGTGTATTGCCCGATTAATGTGATCATATGTCATTCAATTTACACATGGTCCTTATACTTTTCGGAATGCATCAATTGCCATTCCCGTCCTTTTACATGGCTCAAACGACCCACCCAGAGAGCTTCGATCCATTGAGAAACAATATACCTTCAGTATCCTTCAGCTTGCCGCCCCACTACGGAATATCCATTTCATGTGAATATTAGTTTTGGTGCTAACTTCCCTAAGTTAGAACCATTAAAACTGTGATTTTATTCTTCAACGGAAAGTTCTTAAAGCAGGATATGTGGCGTAGGGCAAATCTGATTGTTTTATCTTCCTTACATAGTATGACTATTTGACTTATTTATCACTTTATATATGTGTTATAAAGTATAATGCAAATATTGACGCACAGGATCGCCGAATACGAAACATTGAATGAAGATGCTTCTTATGTTCACATTTAGTACTTGCTATAAGCTGCGTATCTCTCAGCCAATTTGTATTTTGAACAATAGCACTATTCCTGAACTGTTACTACACACAGCCACAGAAACGAATATGAATGATCCTGTCACAACCCCGATTATATCGGGCTCGGCAGCAGTTCCTCCACTACAGACAGTCCCAAGATCCACAGCACCGATTCCTCTAGAGAGAATGCAGCCAACCGATGATAGAGTGAGCTTAACATTCGAGTACCCATCCCGCCAATTCTTCCTCCCAAACAGCAATGCAACTTCATTAAGAATGTATACTCGGCAGCTCACGGACCTCGAATATTTCCATAATATACAAAAGACTTCAAATCCAGCTATCTGGCGTCGGTTTTCCGCAGAATACTTAGAAGTAACTGTTCGTCCTGCAATCTTGAGAACCCTAAACTTAAATTTTGTGTATTTGTAAAATTATAAATAATAATAAGATTATATGCATTACTTCTAGCTCACACCAAACAACTCCTTACATCTACCGTACGTGATCATCAATTTAGACCATGCACGCAATACAAGAATTTTGGAGAACGCCTGGTTGGCTGGGTTAGTCTCTAGTGTAACAGTGAAGCTCCGGACTGGAAGATGGCCCAAACTCTTCGCGGCAATGCTTTTATTTGCCATCCAATTGGCTTTCTTGTGCGTGGACATTTGGTACGTCCATTTGAAATGGATCGGTATTGTCAAGCTAGTTACCGGGACTCTTCAGACTGTGATTTTGTTCGTGCTATTAGATAATTGAACAAAAGCCAAGCTCTGTTACTGGTTTTTCATTATCTGCTTTTTTAGTAAAGCGGCGAAGTTCCATTGCCATATCTCGAAGCTGCTGAAAATAGCATAAACTAACGACCAATAGCATTTGCTGCCTGATAACATCGGAGCCGAAGTTATAATATAACATAGCTTCGATAATTAAACAGAAGAGTCCAAAGACTTCATAGAAGAGTATTCTAGATGTGCTGTTTCAACAAGTAATTTCTAGTGCCTAGCTTGGTAGTTTTTCTTTTTGCACAGCATAATAATATCAAATACTTAAGTATTTCACGAGCCTGTGACTTCCCTATCGGGCAATTTCAGACGGAACAGGAAATTCGTACAGCATCGTACTAACCATACCGCAAGTGTTTGGGTCCAGTACCGCGAGATACATAAGCTCGCCGTGCTCTCATTGGCTTGTGTGAGACATTTCGCGGGCTGTGTTTGCCAGGGGCGGAAACCCACACAATGCCCTCAGACGCTCAGTCAAATCTTAAGTAGCAGAGATATCGATGCCTCGTGCAACACAAACTTGGTGAACTGCTGGGGTCAGACCTCAGTCTCGTCGTTTCCAGCGGAAATAGTCAAGGAGGGAATGCATAAGTCAATGCTGCTATTAAAATCATATTATGCAAAAAGATATCTACACATAGTTCGGTACAATAACACATGCGGGCAACTGAATATAGGAAACTAGTATCACGCGCACTATTCCGACCCTTCAGCAGCGCGTTCGAGTGGCTCATCGCTATCAATCGAAGGATCACTAGTTGTACGACTGTTGCTCGAAATACCATTATTCGGTGGATCATTGGTTTTGGTATCGCCACTTCGATCGTATAATCCAAGATGCCACATCAGCATCAGTTCTTCAACAGATTCCCCATCAGTATAGTTGAGCGATACCATGCACCTCCTGCACTGAATTGTCATGTTTTCCATAACATCGGGCCAAGAAATCGAAGCCTGCTCTCCACCATCACCAATTAGTGTGCCAAAGGCCACAGATATATCGCACAATAACAACCTAATGGTAGGAAAAGGCGGACAAGACATGATTACAGGCCCCAAAGGTCACCGTCGCCATCAGATCGACGAATGTAGAAATACGACGTCATCCTCGTCGACTGCCCTTCGAGGTCGACAGTGCATATTCTCTGGTCGAGGAACTTGCAACTAGGACCATATATATGCCTTTCGTCGACTGCTGGTTGAAGCGAACTCTGGATTATGATATTTTTAATATCGTCATTCTCCATGTGGAACACGAGCCCATTCGGTTCATGTTCTAGGAGAAAATAGTAAATGCCGGCAGAATACCCCGCCTGACTTAACGATTTGTGCGTAGCAATAATATTTCGCTATGGTTTGCAAACATTGCTGGCGAAAATCAGGTCCTCAAATCGCAGATGAGATAGAATTTCTACGAGTATTTCGATCGGTAGTGACGATATTTTGTCTTTAGATACCGAGGAAGGGAGGGGCTGGGGAGTGTCCATTTGATGCGTTGGTGTTGCAACTCGAATCAAATATTACTGCCGATTCCTTTTAATAGAGGAAAGAGCAGGAGGCACAGCGGCCGACGGTACTGGTGGGTGAGCCTTTAAAGTCCTTCGAGCAGAGATATATATAGATATTAATCAGCGAACACTTGTGAGCGCGCCTTGTCTCAATAGAGTATCGTCTGGTGATTTTGGACGCTAGCCGTTTTGTATTGAAATACTATTCAAAGTTATTACCTCGTCTAATCCAATGCCTCGCATTCGCGATGTTTCAATAGGTCCAACACTAGTTCGCAGCTGTAGCACCAGCATTAGGGGTTTCCACCCGCCACTTAAACGCAAGCCTCAGATACAACTTTCTTCCAATATTTTGCTACTATTCCCTAACCCGCCTGTTCGAAAGTGTCAAAACCTGTGTCTGCTTATTCTACATCTCGCTAAGCGGTCGCTCGCCACGGCCATCAACGCCTTCCCATAAAATTGTAGCGGCGTACAGTACTAGCTCCCTAACTGTGGGGAACTTTATTCTCGCAATCAAGATAATGTGGGCCCCAACTAATCTCTTTATTCGGCGCTGAGCGGATCCAGAACCACGAAATTAGCTTCCCGAGACAACCACCATGACGTTCGCAAATCTCGTAGTCGAGGAGCTTGCAGGCAGTCAAGTCGATATATATTGGCGTAGTCATAAAGTGTTTATACCATTTAACTGTGTACTGTTGCACCTTACCATCTCGGACCTGGAATATATAATCATTCCCGTCGAACACCTGTAACATGCGGTGAATGATTGGTCCTCCGACAATTGGGGAGCCATACACCACTTCCTTAAGGGGCTTGCTGGTAGTGATAACGTCTTCCCATAACTTGCAAACATTGCTTGCAAATAATACATCAATCAATGGGTCGAGGTAGGACAATATTTCTTGGTGTATCTCTATTGGTAGGTGCATTATATTCGTAGGTGGCAGTACAGCTTGAGCTGTTGTTGGGAGGGGTGCAGGAGCAGCCATATTTACTGTGCGTACCAGCGGCCTGGATTGGTTGCAAGCGAATAGTCGAAAAGTTCGAGATTTTCGTAAAATATGGTCTTAACAGTGAGTCCAATGTCGTAACTATAGGCATACCCCGTTCTAAGCTGATTAGCCCCGCGCTAAGTGCGCTTGTATTTCGGAGACGAATCCAAATAGATGGGCTGGGGACTTATTCGCCGCAACACAGACACCTATTTGGATGCCCCACTCGGAGACAGCACCTGTGGTGGAATCTAACACAACACAAGAAGCGCCACTCAAAAGCCCCTTGGTCTAGCAGCAAGGCTGCAAAAGCCCTTCGAATTCGAAATTCAAAGTCATCTCAGAGCCATCTCATCTGCAAAGCTGGCTGGGGGATTGCTCAGCTAGGTGGGCATTTGCCACCTGCTCGGCATGTCTATCGACCTTTGAGACTGTTTGTTCAGCAGTTTCTGCAAAATATCTGGTTTACCATGAATAAAAGCCACCGCTGGCAGGATATTTTTGATTACTTTACTACGCTTCGCGCAGAAGTTCGCGTTTGAGACGATCGCTATATACATTTAGGAAGGTCCTTTTTCATCGTCTCTATGGAATTTGATTACACAGCAGGAATAATTCAACGAGACAATGAGGAGGAGTGCACTTTTTTGCCATTCTTGGAAAACTAGCCGCTCTGCACAATTGCCCAAAGGTCTCGGCTAGCTGGACCAATGCCTCATAATTTATATGCAGCCCATGCTTTGAAGGGGACCGAGACTAGTTTCGAATCATCCCGTCTCTTGGCCTGGTTGGGTGGCTCAATAACCGCCAATAGAATACAAGACCATACCACCACCCTTCCCTTATTTCAGCCGCGAGCTGAGGGCTACTTACCAATCAATCTTTCATGATAAAATTTGTATAGGCAAATGAACTGCGTTGGTATCATGTAAAGAAAGTAACTAACAAAGCCCTGCAAGACTGATCACTATCGTTAAAAACTTCCACGTCTGTCTGTATTTGAAATTTCCTCTCGTTCACATCCAGCCCTCACCACATTCGTTCGCAAATCATTCCGTAAACATGCGTGCCTACAAAACCCCCCTCATTACGCAGAATTTCAAGCATATTTTTCTCACTCTTTTGAGCTTGACCCAAGTGCAAGTGCACGCACAGGCGGCACTCCCCGAGCCTTCTCAGTATGCAGGTTATAATGGAAGATCAGCAAGTGCTCGTTACTGTATAGATACAGCCTACGCTGGGACCCGCAATAATTTCAACTGCGGCACAGGAGACACAGCACCACTTTGTGTTTGCAGTTTCGATGGTAGAGGTGGTGCTCCAGTCAACAAATTCAACAGCGACTTCACGAACTGCTGCGGCCGTCAAGGTTGTGGAACGTTGGAAACTTCGTCTACCGGAGCGTGGATTTACGGGTATTGCGATGCAGTGCGAAAATTAAGTAGTGAGCAGCATATACTACCACAGACCCTTTTAATCTTTTGGACAATAAGACAGTTGTACCATGGCCAGGTTTTACGATTTTTCTAACGCATCGTTTTGAATTTATCAGTATCAATAAGTTCTAGTGCCATAGTTTCAACTCTCAGCTCAAGCTCGACAATTACTTCTGGCCCGACAGATAGCTCAAGCT
This sequence comes from Dactylellina sp. 'tibetensis', assembly GCA_036971435.1. Taxonomy (NCBI): domain Eukaryota; kingdom Fungi; phylum Ascomycota; class Orbiliomycetes; order Orbiliales; family Orbiliaceae; genus Dactylellina; species Dactylellina sp. 'tibetensis'. Next base: position 667,928 of record JAKDFA010000018.1, on the reverse strand, counting down.
CGACAACCCCCCCGCGTCCGACAGGTAGCTCAAGTTCGACAGTTCCTCCGAGTCCGACAGGTAGTTCCAAGCCGCCTACGTCTAAAACTGGATTGCCAAATGGTGCGATTGCGGGTATTGTGATTGCTGTAGTCTCGCCGCCCTACATTAAAATTGATTGCTTTACTCTAAGGACTGGCAAGGCTAGCATTACAATGTCAGCCGCAGACTATTCCAATCACCAGACCCGAGGCGGTGTATGCGAATCAAAATGAGCCAAGACCTACCCCACGTATCCGCGCTTAGATAGATGCATGCACTTCGAATGGTTCATGCATTCCTTCAAGCTAGCTTGATAAGAGTTTAAGATCTCTAACATCAACTCTTCCTGGCAGTGTTGCAATGAAAAGAACTACCGCCTCCCTCTCTTACGATCGTGGAACATTCGATTCCGCTGCAATACCTCTTCAACTGAACTAGAACACCTAAGCTTTCCTCAGCATAGAAGTACTGACATGGACTCATCATCGCATGAAAACTCCCGTGTTGGTGAAACATTTGCTTCCCGAAACCCTTGCAAGCAGACAGATGCGTGAATTCCGTCTGATGGATAGTTTCAGATTGCCCGGGGAGCTGCTCCACGGTCAGTCCTTGCACCTTATCGCCCTTTACGTGGAATTTTTATATCAGTATTATATTAGTGCCTGTGAAGAAGTGGTTGGATTTCGCACTGGTATCTCATCATTTTGAACGACTCGTGGGTGGCTATAATGCTCTCCCACAGCGTGCAAACTTTACTCGCGACGAGGAGTTCTTCGAAGTGTTTTGCATCTGCGAAGTTTAGTAAGATCTGCTCATAGAGTTCGACTGGTAGCGACATTATATTCGTAGGCGGGTTTCGTTTGTTTGGTGAGCAAGGATGCGGTTTGGAGCTTGATTTCGACATGTTGGATGATGATAGTTGATAGCTTGTGGTAAATTTTTGATGGTATGAGATTGAAAGAAGATGAAATCTATTATTGAACATGATATTTAACGTTTTTTTTAAAAGAGTCTTAAATAAGTGCTATAAATACACTGTCACAAGTTGAAACAGTAGGCAGGTACGAATGTCTTAATTCTCGGTTTACAGTTACCGGACACCGGGTCGGTCCTCCCCACAGAAGAACACTCCACAACCGAATGCATCGAAGTCGCCACAAACTACACCAAACTCGCTGCACGTTCCAAAATATTCCTTCTATACCCCACGTGAATATGGATAGACGCTCTGACGTCCCGTTGGATTCCCGACCGGTCCGCTTGAATCCGAACGTGCTCGTATAATATAAGTCTATACTTCGTACTCAGCTCGAACGGAGGGAACCCCATATCTTTCAACCATTGCTTGACATATTCGCATTGCACCAATTCGTTCGCTTTCGAAGCCAGACGATCGATGAACCCTTTTACGGTGTCGTTTCTAGTTGCTATAACTTCAGCGGAACCCATGCCCCTTCCGTGGCGGTTACCGCCGACGAGAACGCGGAAATTGAATTTAATTGCATCCACGGAGCCGAACGGTGATAAAGCGGGCTCGTCGAGCAACGGGTAATCTTTGGGCAGCACCTGTGTTCGGGGGCGAGGAGCCTTCCCGCGGCCTTGAAAAAGCGGAGGTAGTAGCCGTCTACGACCCCGTTGCGGACGCCGCAAACTAGGCCGTAAGATATGTTTAGAAATATGTCGAGACCGATTACTCCATCGAAGATGGTGGTTGTGTATCTTGTCTGTTTGAGAACGCGGTTGTGAACAACGATATCCCACCAGAGTCTACAAGTCATACTGGCGGAGAGTTGGCTGTTCAGCGGCAAGTAGGAGAGAATTTCGTCGTGAAGCTCGACTGGGAGGGTCATGATGCCCTATTTCGGGAGAGTAGAAGTACTCATATCGGTATGCTAGTGATCAATTTGACGCTAAGGTTTGATGGAGAAATAAGAAATGATATCGCGAGGACCTTGCAACGTTTGGCTGCTGCTGTATGCGGAGGAAGTTCGGCAGGTAAGGTTGAGGTATTTCCATGACAATCGACGGATATAACAACGATGGGCGGGTGATCGTGTCTTCTCTATCTTTCACCCTTTAAGCGAAATGATATGGCTAACATTGAGGTTAACCGACAATTCTCACATCCGCAGTCCCCGGTGCAGTCTTCCTATTAGTCCCCGGATCGAGATATACGCGGATAGTAAGATGTCCAGAATCGTGCTGGGCTCTGCCCCCATGGTACGAGAATCCAATCTCATACGGCACGCCAGGCTGGTATCGATACCCCATTGAAAACATATCTTTCAGGATATTCTCGGCTTTGACGAGTGCGTAGTGGCTACATTCGCCAGCGATTCCTAGAAACCCTCGAACGGTGGTATTCGGACCCGTGTTCACGGTCCACCGGTTTGAGTGGAATATCATATTACCCCGGTGAGTTTTATACCATACCCAAATTCAGACTTCAACAATGTTTTCGAACGGTGTACCTGGGCCATTTAGAGTGGTAAAAATCTTTTCGTCGAGTATCTTGCAATTCGATATCTCCAACTCAAAGGCTTGCAGGTTGGCGACTAGCGGGCTGTGGACGTAGCCATCGTCCCGGTCTATGATGGAGAGTTTATTTTCGAGGACGCAGCCGTCTTTGATTGTGCAGACGAGATTTCTACCGCGGTGCATGAGACGGTGGACCATCTCGTAGGGAGAGCCGTCCTTAACGTCCAAAACATATCTTTGCGCTAGAAGAGATTTCTTCTGGAGAATTATATCTCGCCAGAGGACGCACGTCATGCTGGCGAAGACTGGTTGTGGACTGGCATGTGAGAAAGGATTCTCATATGCAATTCCACTGGGGTAGGCCATTATTGGCGAAATTATCGAATTTGGGTCCTCCATATTTGCAGAACTTTGTGCTTTTTCGTTTTTTCTTTTATAATTTATGGCAGCAATAATGCGCAATGAAACGGCTTAACAGAATCAAAAGAGAATCAGAATAAACGGATGGAATTGAAGCTAGAAGAGAATTTTATATGCACTTTCGTATTATAGATTTACGAGATTAGTTGTCAACTGGGCATCTGTTGAGATCCTTGGCGTACGTGGTGCATGAATTCCAAAGGAAAAAGCGTAACACCTAGCGAGACGTCGGCGCCGGCACCTAGGCAAAACTCGCAAAAGGGTGTTTTCCTTTCTTTCTGGGGGAGTGCTTTGATCGGAACCCTTCAAAACGAGACCTCACCGTCGCGACGAATGACGGCGGCTTCTCCGCATCGTAATGTTTGCTTGTTATGACGAAAACAGACCAGCGCCTGAGCCGCACTTCATCGAAGTAGACCCCAACTTTATAGGCGAAACCAGAGGGTCCGCGGAACCCGTTTGAGTCCAGCCGATTGTTGATTTCCTTGACTACGCGGTTGAGGAACTCTCGTACTGGTATCGTGTCTCCGTTGTAGTCCAACAGATCTATGTCGGTATCCTTCCGTTTGGGAAACCCGTAGATCAGCGACGTCAAATCATTCGAACCAACAGAATCGAGTGTAATGGGTTCGTCGAGAAGCCTGCTCTCCGGCGGGATATCGATGGCGACGTCCAGGTAGCTGCCACGGATTGAGCTAGCTGAAGAACCCTCGGCATCTGCGGGGGAATCCGGCTCCAGGACTAGTTGCGGTGAGGGGTTAGCGAGGTTGCCCAGTTTGTACTGGCAGATAACGCCGTCCTCGACAACACAAGTGATCCCGCTGACGGGCAGCCGGTGCATTCTGCTCTGCTTACTGCCGCCGTAAACCCAAAGGTCGGTGGCATATTTGTTCTTTGTAGGTATCTCCGGGAAATACCTGGCTTGCTGGAGAGTTTTGTCGGTGGTCAATATCCGCTCCCATGGTTCATATGCAAGGCCTGCGCGAGTCTGATCTTCAAAAGAGAGGTACGAGAGGATATCCATGTGGATCTCTACTGGTAGACGCGGTAGCAGGGGCAAGCTGGTCCTATAACCCGGCTGCTCGTCGTTGTCTTGGGCTTGTGATTTGAGATCTGCCATGACGGTTTCGTGACTTGATGATTATTACGGAAGGTGTCCATTGGAGAGAACGTTTAAACTAAGTAGTTTCCTGCCCCTATTCTTTCATTCGCCGTCTTACATCCAACCAGATCCTTTGGGTTTGCTGTAGATCTGCGCCAGGCTGCGATAACCGACGTGACGCCCCAGCCAAGGGAACGCCGAGGCCTCAATGGCAGGGCCGGTTATTCAAGCCTTCTTGGCCGTTTGCGCGCAATTGCGGGGACGCCGCTTGAAATCTGGATCCTGGTACCAGCGGGTACAACGCGAGATTTAATCTACGTTCGCCCTGGTCGAGTGGTGTCGAAACGTTCGAAACGCATCTCGTAGTTGAGCAGACATATGGCTATAACTCGGTTCTACCATCCATAATTACGTTCGGGCGATTCGGTAATGAACTTTAAGATGGCAGACTACGAACCACTTGTTCAGAGCTCCGCTCCTGACCGCATCGATATATCTACCAATCCTGGCCACACCCGTAGGATATACGTAATTCCAGCAGAAATTTGGTCCTCTATATTTTCATACATCCCAGGCCGTTCCATTAAGAATTTTTCGCTAGTCTCGAAACATTTCCACAATATCGGACTCTTACGACTTTTCCGGAGTATCGATTTTTCAATAGAGAGGTTCAAACAATTCGAAGAGGATGGGTTTTTGTCTCAATATCGACACAATGTCAAGTGCGTTCCCTTGAACTCTCGATGAATTCATCTTCATTGCAAATAGCGATATCTAACTTCGAAGCTTCTGCTATAACCCATAGAAAAGTCTATCTACCTCTCATTAACGGATACTTTACCTGCCTCTGCGACTACCCTCAATTTTTCGAAACCTTCGATCGCTTCCCCAACGTTACCAGCGTCAAGTTCGACATCTACCTACCAAACAAGCAGAGCGACAAAGTGGTCATAGCGCTGCTGACCCGCCTAGGTGCCTCGTCCAACTATTCCAACATCAAAAACATATCATTTATTCTCAGAACAGAAGGTGAAAATGGCGTCTCCCTTCTGTATGAAGACTCTTCTTCATTCCTGGATGTGTCTGTGCCGGAGGGCGGTATTACCAAAATGCTGGGGAAGGAAATACCACCACCAGTCGCGCTAGAACGTCTGAACTTACGCCTTGAGAGACTCAAAGTACCTCTGAAGCGCGCGTTCTTCTATCGGTATGCCATGTCCGCACCGAGGTTGCGATCCTTGACGCTAGACACGGCAAGCTTTCATGACTTCTGTGAATGGCGCCCTACCGAGGAGGCAAGTAAAGCCGCTTCCAAAGATTCCATATTTCCCAAAATCACGGATTTAACCGTGGGTATTCGGACGTACCCTTTCAGAAACCTCCTACAAACCATTGTTAAACGCTTCCCAAGCGCGCGAAAATTATCTATCAATATGGCGAGGGATCATTCATATTGGGCAGCATATGAAGATGAGCACCGACTCTTCCATGAACATTCGCTCTTTTTGCAGCTACCAAGGTTGAAGGAGTTAGCGATTCCATGGCCGAAAATGCACCGGAAAAATTTAAAGGATCCTCGGTTGGTAGGGGATAGGTGCGTCGATGCTGCTAGGTTCTTGGAGATATCGGAGATGGAATTATGGGTGAACCGTTTCCTCGATGGTGGACTGTGTTTGGAGAGAATCACGTTCAACAGCGTTATCGGCCCGCGCTATTCGGCCGACAATTGTGTAACCATCACTTGCTCGATTCTTAGAAAAAGAGAGATGAGAAGTCTAATGTGGGATTAGACAATGCCGATGTAACCCGCTAGGGCCAGCATTTAAATATATATTCTGATTCAATCCCTCCTCTCTGATATTTGTATGTTAATATTATTGCCGCTTCCACAAGACAGAGCCCTATACTATTCTGTGCACACCCCTACAATCACCATGATTACTCACTTGCCGGAAATTCTTCACCATTAAATACATAATATGATATATTAATGTGCTCTCCGCGGCATATGCATGCAAGGAGCTAGGTGCATGTTTAAGACTTCCACACATACTTGACGCAAGAACGCAGATTGCCTCTCCGCGGTATATATGCACGTGGAATTCACCTTTATAAGATATCTTAATATTACATTCTTAGTAAGGCTAGAATATTATCTTCAATTTATTACTGGTAGTGCATTTAATATGGGGATGATGAGATATACCCTTTTAATTACTAATAATAAATCAACCAATAAACTCTACATCTAGTTTCTATCACGATACCACCTAGATCGCATGAAACTGTCGAACGCGTTTGGGAAAGGGACATGCATGGTAAATAGTGGATTCTCTGCACAGTCTCTGTAGAAAATGCAACACGCCAAACTACACTTATGAAGGATCCTCCCCCATCTACAGACCGCAGCGACCACCTTCGCGCTACCCGTGGGAATTATGAAATTATCTGTGTTCGTTGCTTTAGCTAGCTCACACTCAGTGTGAGAGAAGCCCAGCCACTCGTTTGGTGCTTCGAGCTAATAGGTTGATCTAAGATCTCCTAGTTACATTTAGTCCATATAATCGTCGGTTTCTTTGTCGGGTTTGGAGCGTCAAATAGGGCAGGACTTAACCGCTCTAAGTCTTCCCACCGTGCTTGTGTGTCTCCATGAAGCCACTTTATTGAACTGGAGATTCCGTGCTCGGTAAACCTGAATTTCGCAGAAGAAGTTGCAACCAAGGGAGTCCTTCTTTACCTTTCTGAGTCCTTGCCAAGCCCTTGGTTTATTTGTAGCTCTTCGGGTTGATTATTTCGTGAATCAACACATAACCATTTCTTTTCTTCTTTTTCAATGGCATATGGTGGTCTCGCAACATGCATATGGCAAAACTCGATTAGGATACATAATTGTGTTGCTACGATTGAAGGATTCTGGAAGACTGAGGAGCACCCTTGCGAACGAGACAAAACGAGACTGAGGTTATTGTAAATTCCCCTCAGCCAGCGTGTGCAGGTACAGAACGCTGAAATTTGCTAGAGATGAAAAGACAGGGAGCTAAAAACAATCTCAAAAGATAGGCTATACCTCAGCAATCATCATTCGAATTCCATCGGAAAAAAATAAAAATAAACTCTCGAACGGGGAATCGAACCCCGGTCGCCCGCGTAGAGCCGATTTGACAGGCGGGAATCTTGACCACTGGACCATTCGAGAATGAGATACTAGATGTCTGTCCTAAATTGGAAAAGAAAGTAATATAGCTTGCAAATTCATTGCGGATGGCAACATGAAAGTTTGCTAAGCATGTTTCTTGTAAGCCAAAAAAAATATAGCGATCCACCTAGTCCCAGGATGGTCAACAGTTCTACTTTTATTGGGAAATGCAGTGTTGTGTTATGCTAAGCTAACAAGATAGAAGGTTGAGAGGTTAGTTTCAAATTTAGCATCTGCATGTTCAATATATCAACAGGTTATAAGTGGTATCGAGACTAGGTTATAAGTGCTGCCGCCCACGAATTCTTCTGGTTGAGGCTGATGAACCTGGCGGAAATCTGGCCATATAATGCTTCTTCAGTTTTTCCACAACCACCATATAAATATTTTCATAGTAGGTACTATTATGACGTCATGAATTCAACTATTAAATTTAACGGTTAGAACAGAAACAAAGGGACCTTATATATTTTGTTGGGGGTTGGAAGGAGACTAACGTGATACGAGATTAATCAACTTGTAAAAATGATAGGTTATTCAGGCTTGAATCTTTTCAGCATATATCGATCCCGTCACTAAAATAAAAACAAATATGAAAATTAAAAGAAAAGAAAACTATATGTATCCACTTAGTGTTCTGTCAAATAGGATGCTAGGTGGGTCTGTCAGTGCAGACGGGCGGCCGGGTTCTATTCCCCGCTCGAAAGGTCTCATCTGATCTCAACAGACTTCTTATCCTCCGGAAACAAGATTATATATGTATCAGGCCCCTTAAGGCTGGTCTCCAGCTAGCAGACAAATACAGGGCTCTGAGATAAATCTCCTATCAGTCAGACCTGTTGTGGCCGCGCGAGCTGAGAACCTTGACCAATAGAGGAAGCGAACTACCGTGTAACTGCCGGACTTGAGTGCCGTGGTATACTAGCCGCCCTTTAGTCATGTTTTTTTTGGTGTACCAAATTTTGGCTATTGGATCTGCGTTGCCGGAAATAATCCAATACAAGGTAAAATGTAGCACGGTAGAGTTACAAGACTAAGGAGGTAGAACGAACTGTCGGAGGAAAATAAGAGACACACTGCTGATCGGTACAGAAAACTCCGATGGAAGAAGCATTTTAGAAGTTAATGACTTATAACAAATCGCACAGTTTAATATGGAACAACCTACTAAATATATAACCCTCAATGACCCCCGAATATTAAACTGTTCACACACCTCAGATTTACGATTTACGATTTACAGTGCAGAACTCATGGATTTATTAAACGCCGAGAGAGATAGTCTGAAATAGTCCCTGGAAATAATTTGAACCGCCGTAAAGCCCAAGGATAATTTCCCGATCTCTAATGTGTTGAATGACAGAGATAACACCGCAAGAAGGCAAGAAAGGGCTCAAGTGGGCGATTATTCAGGATAGATGTATTCATGTACGAATAGATTATAATAAAGCCGTTATTTCAATAATGAGCTATATACATTGAAGGGACTGCTCATCTGTTGGTTTCTAGATAGATAGATAGATAGTTTAGGCACCAAGAAATGAAATGGATATAAAAGCTTGGAACTGAGTAATTGCAAGCATATAACTACGCATAGTTATAACTACTGGCACTGAGAGTAGTATGCATTTTGTACGACGCATTTGGCAGGCGATTGACCTATTGGAAATATTGAAATATTAGTACTATGCGACAGATCTGATATCTGAAAAGAAGTAGGAAGAAAAACTTGAAGATAAGAACCAAGTCCTGGATATGACTTACAAGTAGTTGGTCCAGTATATCCAGACCCACCGCATTGGCCTATAATCAATATTAGCTTTGATCAAATAAAAATATTATAAGCTCTTAAGATCTTACCCCATTGTGCTACGGTCCCTCCAGTGGTAGTAGTGGTGGTGGTCTTGGGAGTTGTAGTAACAGCAGTAGTGGTTTTGGAGGTTGTAGTTGTTGGAGGTGGTCTTGATGTGGTGGTGGTCGTTCTTACCAACGTAGTTGTGACTCTGGTTGTCGTAGTACCGCCTCCATTTCCATTTCCAGAGCATGAAAATACTGGTGGTCCGGGTGGAGTGTAGCTTTGAGGCTAATATACTCCCTTGGTTAAACATTTTTCTTCTCAGGGTTTCATACAAAAGTACTTACAATTGGGTAGTATATATTGAGAAGTAAACCCGGGTCGGTAGGACTATATGCACCAGGGATTGCTACAGTAGGACTTCCAGGCGTGCTGCCGCCTCCAGAGACATTAAGCTGCCCACACGCAATATAAAGCTGAGCACCTCCTACAGAGGAAGCCGAGTGTAACGCAATGTGCTCAACTCTAATCAGATATTGTCCCGATGGGATACAGGAAGGAATCTTAACAGAGACAGTTGTCATGCCTGTATACGTTAAAGTTACTCAATATCCAAAAAAAAATGTGCATAACACTGTTCTCCATTTTCTAGGGTTTCAGAGGAGCATACCTGAAGGCCAACTTATGGATGACGAAGTTATAGTAGCAGCATTTTGATATATCTTGAACCAAACGGCACCTGTACCACTAAAACTAGCAGCAGTTTGGCCGTCTGGAACTTTTGCTAGGTAGAATAACAACGGTCCAGGATGGTAGACATCTGGGCTGACTGTGAAACCGACGGTATCACCAGCATTGACCGAAGCAGTTGATGTAACTGGATTGGAAGCATCAGCATAACAAGTCATCTGGCTGCTAGTCACATCTGTGACTGGACCATTCGAGTAATGGTTGGTCGTCAGCTTGACATATTGGTAATCCGCCGAGGTTTGGCCGTTGAAAATGAGAGCGGGAAAAATATCTTATTCATTTTTAGTAAATTTAGTTCAACGCCTTCAATAACATGTTAACACAGGAGGTGGAGGAAGACAATACAGTGAGCAGACGCCAAAGAGGCAACCTGAAGAAGATATAATGCGGAAACCTTCATTTTGCGAGAACTCGATGCCGAATGATATAAATTTCACACTGGCAGGTTGTAAAGCGGATTATCCTGGCAATTCAGTCTGATATATTATCCTCCTTGGCATCGTCAAATTGATGATCGGATCAAGAACCTTTATATAGACAAAAAGTACTTCGGATATAGCGATCCGAGAACCTGCAAGGGTAAGGATATTTGACGTTACTGACTTGTCGGTGTCGACATCCGTCGGTTAAATTCCCTGCCTCAATGATGATTCAAGGATGAAATCCATTTCACTTTAGCCAGAGCTTGAAATACAGTCAAAACCTTCGGCTACGATAAGGTCTTCGCTAAGATATATTATGCAATGTGGTTTCCGATCCGTTGGTAGCAGAAATCAGGTTTCATGAGGGTAAGAAATTTATGGAACCCCGACTTGTACACGTAAGAATCTAAGGTATCGGATTAGCTTTAGCTTTAGAAATGCTGTGTAATCCTTAGCTCAGTCGTACTCAGTACTAATATACTCTTACCCATCACTATCTAGATGCTTAATAATCGTAAATCATGGTCCAAGGTTTCACAGGTCTTGAATACATGATTGTACAACCAGAAAACACATATATATCCCCGACTAAAAAGGGGGGAGATTTGTTTCGGCTCGCCCGCCACGAGGTCCACAGCGGATTTGGAGGACCGTCTTGTGAACAGAAGCAAAAGTGTTGAAACTAGCACAGCATGGCTTGGCAGTTACAGGCGGTAGCCACGCGGCCGCCCGGGGGTACTCCTTTGGGTCTGGTAACTCGAAACCGCATTTCCAACGATTTAATATTTTTAAAAGAGAAAAATGTCGTCAGAGAAGGAACCCTTAGCTTCTTCGCAGTCTCAGACCAGTATCTCAGTCGGGTTTGAGTTCCGTACTAGCGGCCTTTAGATGGAATGGCCCCACTTTGCATGCTTACTGACGTATTTGGCATTGTGGTCATATGATTCATGGATCACAACTTCAGAAATAATTAGTCGATTTCCGGGAACCCGATCCATGCACTAATATTTCGCATCCCTACTCGATCTGGGTCAGGAGGATCATCCAAGCCGATGCAACATACGGGACCCGGCTTAGCGTAGCGGGCCTGACTGTCCGATGCGTAGGCCTGATTCCCATTCAGCCGCGACGCCAACTGTTGTTTAGACGACATTTATAAATTTCTTTTAACTATAGCTTAGACGTTGATACTTGACTTATGATAACTTCATGATAGGCAAATTATAAGTTTAGTTGTGCATGAGCGTTGTCTCGTAAACCAAACGCTCAAAAATTGCTTGATTTGGGCGTGAAAAGGATATTTGGTTTTGGATTTTAAGTCTGTTCCTGTATCTAACATTTACACAAGGGACTGGTACCCAGAATGCCCACCTGTTTTGGTAATACTATCAGCCTCGTACCCTCGAGCCTCGTCAAATCAAGATTTTGCTTGGCAGTGGCTGTGTTCGGGCCGCTAACTATTCTTCAAGATCCTTCTTGTATTTGTGCGATCTCGATTCGTGTATGATTAATTTGGGTCAAAAGCAATTATGTTAGTTATTAAGATCTGGATATACACACAACCCCGTCAAATGCTAAATTGGATTCCAAGACCGATTTCTCGATCTCACGACTTAATCAAGATGATAATCACAAAATGGAGGTTGCCGGTACAGCTGTCGCCATTGCAGGCGTTATCGGGCTCTTCAGCACGGCTCTTGAAATATTCGACTACGTACAGTCAGCGGCAGCATTTGGCAAAGCACAGGAAGTCCTTCAAGTTAAGATTGAGGTCGAGAAGGTGCGCTTATTGATCTGGGGCCAGTCTATAGGCCTGGATGGCTCTGCCGACAACACAAATGATGCTGTAAATGAAGCTTTAAGTCAGGAATATTTGCGAAATGCGGTAGCGGCCTTGTTGGTATGTTTTGTGAAGATGATGGAGGATTCTAAAAACTCCAGGAGCAGTATGGGCTTGTGGAAGTTGCTGGTCCAGCAGCAAAGATAAATGAGCTTGATACTCGGTTGCTTGCATCGACGTTCAAAACGACATACGATAAATATTTTGGAAGTCCAGCAGCCCGTCAAAAGAACACCCGATTGGCAACGAAAGTGTGGTGGGCAGTTGGCGATGAAAAACGTTTCAGACGGCTGGTTGAAGAATTGAGAGCAATCAACGATAGCTTGAATCATCTATTGCCAACGGCCCGCGACAAGACGAGAATCAGAATACGCACAGAGATTATGCAAAGTACAGATGAGCACCAGCTCCAAAATATCATGGCAGCCTCCGATGACCTTAACGACTTGGTGTCTGAAACGGCAAGCCTCAGGCTAGAAATGCTCTCTGCGAGAGGCGTATCTCTTCAACCAAACCGATCCAATAAGATAACTCCAAATCGAATTTCGATATCAAGGCAGGCCCCAGAAGCTGAGACTCCCAACTCGGATATTGCGCCTTCTTACCAGGAAACTAGGACTACTTCAACAGTTACCGAAGGGGACACTAATGCTCATAACCCAGTCGCAACCTCCTCTACTAAAGTCGCGACGATTACTGCTCTAGCCAATTCCCTAGCCGATTTAGCCCCGATGACAGTTGCGGACCTCCATGATAATACAGGAGCTTTAGTCATCCATACTGTGTTCTCCCGAGCAGAAATACCGTCTTTCTTCTCTTGGCAATTCAACATTGAAAGGCAAAATACAAAACCCGCCGAGTCTGGTACTAGTTCTTTGAGAGCTTATATCTTTCGTCCTAAGAAAATATTACTAAAATCGTGAATTTAAAAGACGCACGAGTCCCGGAACATCTACTTTTTTACTGTGAGCGCCTTATGGAAACCGATGTCGAAGCAGACCCAGCGTACCCTGGACTCATACCTGCCTCGGTATCTTTACAGGGATTATCACGAGAATACGGATCTAACAAGCATTTAAACTCCCAAGTTCTACCCAAGGTATGGCGCAGGGCATCCCCAATGCCAACTGTCCAGTATAGTACTGTACTCGAGTGCTGGGGGGAAATTGTAGCCTACGACGGGCTAGTGTCAGATTGGACAGAGGAAATTGGTCTTCGGAAGATACAAAAGTTGATTGGCCACAGCGAGTATGTCTATCTATATCTCAATGCCTCTCTCAGCAGTGAACGGAATCTAACCCTTTTGGAGAATATCTTGGCTCGACCCAGATGAAGGAACTAAAATAAGGCATCAAATCGCAGATCTACTCGCCTCGTTAAGTCGAGAAGATATTTTTCTTCGTCCCGAAGAATACGGGAGCGTTAGTGCCCTCGCATTACGAGAACAGTTTTGTCCTCAAGACAATTACAACTTAATGGATTTCGTGTATCAAATAACTCTAGCGAAAGAGTTAAGTCTTAGGATAGAACGAACTAAAGACACTTGGATAGGAGGGATAACTCGCAAAATTATATATGACATTCTTGCGGCAGACCTATGGATGCGTTATATGAGCTTCCACCCTACGAATACAGACCAGATGTTTCAAGCTCACACCGAAGTCCAGCGCAGGCAGATAGCCTTGATGATGTTGGAATTCGCTGAAAAGATGAGGTGGCCCTTTATTTCCGAGGTTCGAGAATTTATCGGAACTAGTGAGAATTTTTCTCATCTGTTTACAAATGCTCGTATTATCGATTGGGTATCTGGCCTCAGTTTTCCGGGCGGCATGTACCCGATGATTTTGATGTTTGCTTTACACCAAGCATCTCCAACTTTGAGAAAGACGCCCCCGGATGGACTCATGGAGACCCACATGGGACATTCTGGCGTTGCTTTCCCTTCTGTTTCGTATTGGCGCAGTCGCTCCATCCTCGGACGTATTTTAGCCGTGTTTCCTGGTATTCAAGAGATGTGTGGCTGGGTAGGGCCATGTCCGCCGCTCACGGGATTAGAACCATATCAAACTCCTGCAGCGATAGTACCTATTCACACTCGACCTCCTACATTCAACTTGCAAGAATCTCGCAATGCGGAAACCGAATCCTTGCCTTCTGAAAATCATCTTTTGTGGGAAGAACCAGAGCCCCCTTCCAAGCCAGGGGAAGTGTGTGTGATACACAAGATACACATGCTCTCTGTCCCATCGGATATATCTGGGCCTAACTTTAGGAGCCACGCGAAAGCCTATCGAGCAAAGATCGACTTTTACTTGGTGAAGTCTAACAAGAGAGTATCATTAACATTGTACAGCAATAGTGTCTTCATTACGGCACCGCCGTGTCAGGGCACCCACAAGATCGACCCCTTGTTCGCCCATCGGTACATAAGGACTGTGTACGACATCTCGCAACTTGACAAAGCGGAAATTAAGCTAGATGAGATCACTGTGATCAATGCAACAGGATATGGTGGCCAAACTATAGCAAGAGCTTGGTGCGCTGAAAAAGGCACTAACGCTGTTGTTTGGAAAAAAGATCTTGGATGCTGTTTTAAATGCGGGCTGATGGTAGCCGGAAAGGACGGAGTTGACGTTGGTGTTTTGATTTTATGCTAGCGAAAAAACGAGAATCTTTCAGCACAAATGTGTTTTTATCTGTATTAAGAATATTGGTCAGGTTCCCATAGCTGCTGATAATTTCCCATGTCTTTAGATACGCTAGTTCATCTAGATATGTCGTCAAAAGAAACACATTCAACTGTTCGTATTTTTGATATTCAAATGCGCGTAATATAATCTTTAAGCAGAAACCAAACATATATCTATTGAATTATACGGAAACTGGGCATAAAGTTGCACAAATATCGGTTATAGAACTTATCTTAGAATATGTAGGCGACTGTAGAGAACTTGGAATGTGAACAACATGTATTATGTAACTGGAATACCGAATGCCCCCATATTCACCCAGAAATAACACGCAAAATTATCTTCGAGAGGCTAACCCACTCGCTCTTGTTTAAGGAACACCAGCCAGATCCCCAAAGACCTTCGCAAAGCCATCACAAAATGCTTTAATTTCACCAGCTGGCAGCTCGGACGGGCCAGGCTTAGCCTTGATAAGAATCGCTTTAGCAGCTGATGCCAAAACACCTGCCGAACCTGTCAATAAACTGCAGGCATCCTGCGACGCTTTTGTCTTACTCGAGCCAAACTCAAGTTTAAAGAAATCAATCCATCTCTTTTGGTAACCTCCTTGCTCAAGCATTCTTTTAAACTCCTTGACAATATTTGAGCCATTAGCAATATTCAAACCCATGATGACAGCTTCCGCGTCTTGAATGGCGTCCTCAAGTTTGAAGGAGGTGTCAGTGCGTTTGGCCAGTTGCTGCAATGCATAATCATAGCCCGAAGCAACACCACTATTTCGCCAATCATTATAAAAGGTGAACAGGTCTCCCAGCCATGATCCCACATGTCCGGGCGTAGATAAACCCCAAATCTCGGTGGCCTGTGCTGAGGTTAGTAGGTGATCAAATCCCACTGGATAATCTGGGTAGTCCGGAAAGTAAAAGTTCTCGTAAAACGGCAGACCGTGTTCTTTTCCAAATTGGATAAAATCCCAATTTACCGGGAATTGCAGAAGTGCAAAATTTATACCCGCATACTTGAATTGGCGAAACCATTCGAAGGTCAAATGATTAACCGACTCAAGAACTACGACTCGATCATTTGTGTACGCTACCGCCGTATCGTAAACCTGCTGAATGTACGCGATAATTTTAGAGATCTCCTTGAGATCTCCATCCCCTTTCTGGCCCTTATGAAACTCTCTGGCAATTGTTAACGCAGCCGCATCTGCGAGATTCTTCTCCACATTGTTGCCAGCAGCAGCAAGGCTAATTTTATCTTGGATTGCTTCTGAAATCTTGTCAAGAATTTGGTCCACACAACCTGGTTTTGCTGCTGCCGCATTATAAAGAGCGCTTCGATAGTCTATGTTAGCCTTATCGACTGCAGTAACCAGAATAATCGCGTAGTCCATCCCTTCTAGCTCGCAGTATCCGTTATCGGGATAACAGGTGCTAACAGCGTCATATCCTGCGGTTCTTAAAAACCCACAGGTCCGATCGCATTCTAGATATGGTACCATCGACTTTTGTATACATTGCTCTGATAAAGAGAACCAGGCCTTCCCATTAGGGCTCAGAGCGTCGATGTTGTGCTGAAGCTTGTTACACACCACCTCTGCCTTTCCAAGAGCCCAGCCGTCGCTGCCGCACGAAACGGTCTTTTCCAAGCAGCTTCTGTAGAATGCGCAACTATCTGCCGGAGGATCTTGGCATATGTCCTGACACTTAGGTTTGCTTGGGCACTCTTCGCAAGTCTCAGGGCCACACTTGTCGCACATATCTTCTCCGACTTTTCGCACAATTAGTGCAGATTGGTAAAGAGCGTCCGCAACATTTGATACCGCAAGAGTGAACTCAACAAAGCTGGCTTCGCGAATTTCAAGTCTTAGAGTGTACCAGGTGGTTGAACCGCCAGCGTCAAATGCTCCCAAACCAAGTTCGTTCATGCTATGCGTGACGGACGTGTAATCACCTTTATCAGATCTGATGATGACAGAAAAATAATCATTGAATTGGGATCCAAAGTAACCTCCAGGAATTTCATCTGTCTGGAATTGGTATTCAATGTAGACCGAAGTAGATGTATTCTCCACAGGGAACGAGCCATAAGAGAATTGGACGTTTCTTTGGCTGTTCGTTCCCAGAAATAGTAGACTATCTCGCTTAGCCAGCCGTCTCAAATTCTTTTCTATGACCTGGCCGCCATTCCACCCGACAGTTCCGTTCGCGTTATCAAAGTCAGTGCTGGCCCCAGCACCAGGGCTATGTAGAGGTAACAGCTTGAGTTGAACGGAAAGTACAGAGCCGCCGGCAACGCCAGTGACACTTATTTCGTTGTTCGCTGTCTTTGCTGTGACACCAATGGTAATACCCGGTATGCTACTGAATGTAATTCCACCTTGCGCATCCGTCGTGCCAAACGTGGCAACGTCATTATAAGTTGTGGCATTAGCCTGTACCAAAACGCCGGCGGCCGGTTGGCCATCAGGCTGTGACACTTGTACAGTGAGAGTTGAAGACCCGAATAACAACTCGAAAGATTGGAATATCGGAAAGTTGGCTTCATCTATGGCAAAGATCGCGAGGAAAACGTAGCCAGAAGGCATGCCAGGCAGAGTTAATTTTTTGCCACTTGCAACAATGTCTTTCACTGGTTCCCAGTTGGCAAACACAGTAAAATTATCACTCTGAATGGCAGCGTACTCGCAAGAGAGGTTGATGCTGAAGGGTTTATTTGCTGCGTTAAAGGTATTCTCCGAGATACCTTCAAGAACGAAAAATGGGCGGCAGTACTCAGTTGCTACAGCGGATTCATCCGGGACAGAGTGTGTCGTCGTCACGGAAGGTGTGGTCGTTTTTGTTTGCGTAACGGTAACAGTCGTGGCCTACGGGATGCCGATCAAATAAGTATACTGGCCAAAGATGAAGATGTAATACTCTTGTACCACTGGATACTTACGCCAACAGTAATAGTGTTACCTGACCCTGCGGTTACGCCTAAACACCTGCAGGCACTACGATATTGCTGAGCATTCTTGCATGCAGTGGCGTACTTTGGTACAGAGTTTGTGGAAGTCGTAACCCTTTTAGCTAGACGAGCTAGTGCGCCCGTAGTAACGATCTCAGTAACGGTTATCGTGCTAAAAGTTGGCGACTTTCGTTAATATCAGATATTCTACATATAAAACCGTTGGCTCTATGCAAATTCCAGGTTGATGAGGCCTACTCACGATAATACAGTCGTAGCAGTGGCTGCTAGAAAGCTACTGCAGTCCGTGTTTGCCGCTAGAGGTCCAGCGGTCCCTTTGCGGGTTCCGCGAACGGCTCGCAAGCAGTTATCCGCGTTGCATTTTAGTGAGGTCGTTCCGGCAGAGTAAGCCAGAGAGGGAAGCAAAGCAGCCCATGAGATAATGCTAAAGATCTTCATATTACGTAGCGATCGTGCCAATTACTATTACTGCAAGACCTTCCATCTAATGCCAGGTTAGTTTCGAAGCAGCTAGCGGACTGAGGTTATATAGATGTAAGGAATACAGCAAGGCTACTTGATTATGCGGATACTATGATATATTTTGTTTATCAGCCGCATTCCGGTACAGTAATGCACAGCCCGCTCTCCGCTCAATATTCGCAAGGCTGTAGCGCTATAGCAGCCGTGGAGCTCTTGTCTTCCAGGGGATATGCAAGATCTCTTTTGCGGTGTAGGCCAACTAGACCCTGAATTCAAACCCCTGCATAAATTGCCGCTTTGTTGTACGACTAGATGCATATGTAGAGACTGTGAAAGCCGGGAAAGGATTGTTCCCAAAGCCTGTGATCCAAAGCCTCGTGCGGCTGTCATGGCTTGGCGGCTAGATTCTCAATCCGGCGTTTTCCATTGCAATTACATACCATGTCGCACTGGATGAAGAAACGAACTCGGTGTGATCCCGTGTGATAGTGGCTGCATGCCGATATGCTGCCATGCAAAATGCGCAACTTATCTTAGTGAGTTATATGTATACGGCTTATACCAATTCTTAGAATTTAGAGCAACAACGCATGAGGTCTCGTACCTTGTTCTGTTGCATTTTCTTCCCGCGTCTTGGCCCAGTTAGGCAATTAACCATGTCTAGACTGTTCTGCTAAGAAACACCAAGATCTTTGTGTGCCAGGATACGTGTTCAGCTGGAGGTGCGGCTCAGCAAATTGAGTTCTGTTTATGCATTTTCTCAGGGAGAAGCTGATCCTTAAGATAGGAGCCGTCGTTGCCTTAATTAGGAATCATTCGCGACAAAGTTAGAATGAACTATGCCTATTAAACGTTCAACTTGCTATCATTATTTATATAACAAGACAAGTAATCGTGCAATAAACACAATAGATTAATGACTCCCATTGGAATCCCGCTTCATATCAAGCATAGTCAGGCGATAGTCTATATAGTTACATGCGTTATATTTAAATTGAAACACGACCGTGCAAAATAGTTTTAGGAAATGTTACTCCTTCCCACATAGCTTCATAATTTCGCTACCTGCCAACAGAAAGGAGCCTACTCCAAAGTCAACCGGACCCGAGGCTGCAACGGGTTGCCTACTTGCTGGCTGAAAACCAGGACCTTGTATATATTGTAAATACCCATTAGGTTCAAGAGCCGACCCAACGACGGAATTCCAGGCTCTAAGAGCAATAGGCCCGTACCTATCGGCATCAAAAAGACCATTATTGATTCCCCACGCGATACCATATACAAAAAACATAGTACCACTAGTCTCTGGCCCCGCAAAATCTGACGAGTTACCCAGATTGACGTACCAAAAGCCATCAGCCTGCTGTGTGGATATGAGGGCAGGCCCCATTTGTTGAAACGTCTCCACATATTCCTGGTAATGCGCATCAGATCGCGGCAGCACGTCCAAAACTTTAGCCAACGCAGCTATAGCCCAGCCATTTCCACGAGACCAATAGATATTCTTTCCTACAAACGACTTGTCGCGCCACCAGAGACTCTTAGAAGGATCCCACAGCCCGGACCCGCCCTCAGCTCGTTTGGTGTGGTTGAACATTGCATACATTTTGTCGAGATACCTCGTGTCGTTCCTGATAACACTCAGGTGAGCAAACTGCGGCATGGCCATATGCAGTGCATCTACCCAACTCCAAGCATCAACCCGTGGCGAATTTACGAAATTGCGGATCTGGTCATCGATCGCTTGGATATAGTTGGCGGGGCGTTTTGGATCCAGCAGATATAGAATGATATAGTCATAGCCGACACATAAATAGTCGGCTGGATTAGAAGGTCGTTGCTCGAGAGAAAAATTGTTGGAAGTAGCCCAGTCCAGTGCATAAGTGTGGTAGCGGTCAACGCCCGTAGCAGTATATGCAACTAAATCGCCGCTGAAATAAGTACCATTTCCCCATGTGAGCGAATTGAGGCCGGGTGGCGGTTTTGGGTACAGTGCCTGCCAATAGTCGTTGACCAGTTGCATAGATGTGGAAATCGAAACGTTCGTCGGGCAGTAGTTTGAAGCACTCCAAGCCGATGCTGAGTCACGGCGACGGATTACGAGAAAATAGACTAAGAGAACGACGGTCGGAACTATCACCAAGATAGCAATGGTTCCTAAGAGAAGCCAAAGCTTTCTCGGGGACTTCTTCCACCAGCCATTCTTCGTGTCTGGTTGTTCCAGAGAACGCGAAGAATTGGGCATCCGATCACACTAGTCAAACCGGTACCCGATCACCCTGTCTTCCGTAGTTAATATGGCGCAGAGCAGATCTGGGGGAGAATGGGAGAGGGTTTGGGGTTCTTTAAAAGCGAATGACAAAATCATTGAAAGGCCACGGAAGGAAAGTTGACAGGGCATGGGAGAGCTTCCCGTCCTTTTAAGGCTGGCGAGATAGCGACCGACAGCGTCATGCGCTATCCCTGACATTAATTCATTCGGGGGCGAAGTTTAGAAATTATGCGTGGACTGTTGTCCCCTGAAAGGAGCGGGGTTCCAAAAGAAGTTAGCCGACAAATCTTCAAATCTAGCATCCACGAACGAAAACTGCTGAACCGCCACAGCATTTTTGCCAAGGACAAAAGAACGCTATCCAAGAGCGTCCCAAACACCTTGATCTGGTCACAACCACGATTACCTTTGAGACCAACTTGCGACCATATGTTAGCCAATTTGCAGCCTTCGAGCGTTTCGAAGAAAAGATATAGGAGTATCAACAAATAAACCAGATACACATTGGGTGGGAAACTGCGCCACACGAGCATTTAACATTTGAATCATTCCCAGACACATTTGTGAGTACATATTTGCGTAGCGCCAGTGCCAATCGGTCTCCCCATCCCTCTTATTGTCTGTGTGCGTAAATCTTCGGTTGAAAACGGTAACGGAATGCTCCATACTATATACTATTGATCGCGGTTTTCTCAAAGTAGGGGCCCTTGTGCTTAATATCGTCCTCTTTCTAATCAATGACAATAGTGAGAGGATGCAATACACCGTCGTCACCCAATTGTAAAAGGATGACAGAAGCGCATCCATGTCTTGCATGGCATTTAGCGCCCTCAACCCATTGGATAGGGTCCGAAGGCTTAATACCCATTACAAGCCTGAAGTAGCTGTAATCTTCAACATACAAAGATCCCTTGTTGGCAGCTATCAGAAACAGAAAGGCTTGAGCCAGAACTACATGCGTTCATCGTTCATCATTCATAGCTTAAATGTGTTTGTGTAGGTCTGAACTACGAGACCAGCTTAAGTATATTAAAAGCCGCCAATAATCTGGAGCTTCGTTGTGTTGAACCCAAACAAAAGCACCGCGGCCTGTGCTCTTTTGTAGCAGCCTCGGTATGGGATCATTCTTGCAGTGGAAAGATCGTGAGACAGGCAACACAATTTTTGTGCAAGTGGGGGTCTAGCTGGATACCCGTAAACACCCCGACCAAGATGTTAGCTAGCAAAGGGAGGTTTGTAGTTCGTTCACGGGACTGCTCGAGCGCTTGGTGGGATCGGAGGTGGGTCTCCCGGCGACGGGTACCGGTCTTTCAAACTTCCATCTGCCGTCAAGCATCAAGCTTACCAGCGAGGTCTTCTATTATCACACCTATCGAGCTATCCAGTGTGCAGTACGGTCCATATCATCCATATATATCGGTAGCATATCCTTCTCCTACATCTACGTGCGCCGGGTGTTATCGTGATGGGTGCAGCACAGTCAACTCGATCTGTCCGATTGCCAGACTGGGAGCAGCCGCAAGAGACGCAGGAGCACAAGTCCGAGAAGTCCGCGTACGATCTCCTCAAGAGCCTTTCCTTCGCCGACCAGGACCAAGGTACCCCTGCAGCTTTGACTCCATCGCGATCTATATATATGATAATCTAATCAGATCCTTCTTTCCCAAAGCCTCACGAGAACTAACCCTCAAATCCGTCAAAAAATGGGAGGAAGAATTTCTCTTGGAGCCAAAGGTACCGTAACGCATCCTCCGCAGTCATCTGAAACACCACATTTTCAACACAAGTCTAAAAAAATTCTAACATGGAGCTGCTCCTTGGGTGTAGAACCGCCTGGCTCTCGCCGCTGTATCCAAAAATAATATGAAATCGGTCATCCAACAAGAGAGCGCAGTCATTGATGATGTTCAAATATTCTCCGACCAAATATCTGTCGACGGTGCCCCCATCACAAACCAGCGAAGCTCTGGTCGATGTTGGATCTTTGCCGCCACATCCATCCTTCGAGGTCAGAGCCCTTTGCTTTCACCCAATTACAGACCGAAAAACTTATTGAGAAATAGTGTATGTTATGAAAAAGTACAAACTCGATAGCCTTGAGCTGTCGCAGCAGTATCTCTTCTTCTGGTATAACAATATCATTACTCTATCCCAATTTATATCATCTAACCCGTTTCGTGTAGGGACAAACTCGAAAAGGCGAATTACTTCCTTGAGCGTAAGCAAATCACAAGATCACACTTTAAATACGTACTATAAGTGAATAATCACATTACTCTAGAAATTCTCGACACCGCCAACGAGCCCCTCGACTCTCGAATTGTAGCTGAGTTACTTCAAGTTCCAGTGAATGATGGTGGACAATGGGACATGATTGTCAACCTTGTAGAACGTTACGGCGTGGTTCCCCAGAAACTGTATCCAGATACATACAATGCCAAGAATTCCGGTGCCGTCAACAGCCTAGTCACCAGCAAGCTTCGAGAATTCGCTTTGCAATTGTAAATCCTGCCCCTACTTCTCGTCCATCGATTTATTAAGCTAATGATATCGAAAAAATAGACGTGCCATGACATCTTCCAGCCTCAGTCCTATCACGATCCAGCGCGCCAAAGCCACTATGATAAACAAAGTTTACAATATCCTCGTCACCTGCTTCGGTCCACCGCCGAAACCGGACGACCAATTCACTTGGGAGTTCCGCGATAGTGCAAAGAAATTCCACTCCTTCAGCGGTGTCACTCCTCTCAGCTTCTTCAAGGATCACGTGGGATACAAAGCTACCGCACACTTCTCGTTGATCAATGATCCCAGACACGAATATGGGAAACTCTACACCGTATCGCGACTTGGCAACGTCTTTGGAGGGAAGCCAATTCAGTATGTGAATGTGGATATGGCAACGATGAAGGCTGCAGTTATCGCGATGATTAAGAAGGATCATCCGGTGTTCTTCGGATGCGATGTCGGCAAGTTCTCAGATTCGGCATTGGGCATCATGGACACAAAGCTGTTTGACTACAAGTTGGCGTTTGATACCGAACCGGGACTAAACAAGGCGGAGAGACTGCTGGTGAAAGAGAGTCAGGTCACGCACGCAATGACCCTCAACGGAGTGCATATGTGAGTCTTCCCTTCGTTCTTTTTTTGTTCACAATATATTGTGACGCAGAGCTAACACCTTCTACAGTGTCGACGGCAAATCCGTCAAATGGAAGGTTCAGAACTCATGGGGCGAAGAAAGGGGTGAAAAGGGATGGTTCGTCATGACAGACGCTTGGATGGACGAATACTGTTACCAGGCGGTCGTGTCTCCAGAATTTGTAACCAAGGAAATCGCAGATATCTTGAAACAGGAAGCAACAGCTCTGCCACTGTGGGACCCTATTGGAGCCCTCGCTTGAGTTTGATTGCCGAGTCACATTTTATTCTTTGTTTTTTATGTTTCTATATAGTAATATCATTGCTCTAAACATATCAAACACAAATACGCCACGTGCTTAAAAACAGTTGTCAGTTAAATATTGAGTTCATCGGAGATTCCAGACATCGCAGGGCTAATACACTTAAATTGAGTAAACCCCATTGCTTAAAAATTCCTTTCTTGAACCCGAGGACCGTCGCATTAACGCTACACTAAATAATTAACAGTTTAACACTAGTATATTTCAAAAAAAACCTAAGATTTTTCTCAGTATCCTTTATAGAAACTAAAGGTTAAAACTACCGAAGTAATGACCTATCAAACTTCTTAGCTACTCTAGGCTTGAACTTGGGGGTGACGTATCTTACAGAAATCGTGCGAATCTAACGTAAATACGTAACTACGTAAATACGGGCTTAGTCCACGAATATGAATGAACTAAGAACACTACTTGACGAAATATTCAGAAAAAAATCACTTCCCTGCACTACTGCCCAACCTGGAGCTTGTATTGTTGGGCTACTTTTGACCGGAACCTCAATCACGACCATAATCTCGAATTTGTGAACATGCGCATATGCCCGATTATGTAGGGGGATAGTCTATTTGATGCAGAAGTTTTTGGCTTTTCACAAAAGGGTACAATTGTGTCGTTTTGCTAATGCTGCTACATGCATTATCAATTCTGCGTTGTTGGTGCTAGCGACTGCATTGGTCTCCAAGACCCTTCCCAACACACGCGTACAAGAAGGGTCTTCGAGACTACATTTTGTCCAGCTTTTGGGGCATTATGTTTTTTAGCAGGTTGGCGCTTCAGCTGTTATCTGAACTCTATGTTGTCCGGCACGCGAGACCAGCTGTCTGCATGCTCCTAAGTTAAGTACCATTTGGATCATAATAACTTTGCTATGTTCTTCGACGAAACGGTTGGTTCAACAGATACCTACATATGTGTATACTATTGAGTTAAGACAGTTTCTGACGGCAATGAAAAAAAAAATATTGTTTCGCCCTCAAGGCCCATGCAAGAACAGCGCAGCCACCACCATCGCTTTTATATTTTTATTTATTCGTTCGCCTTTTCATTCGAAATCTGCTACCTTCCCGACGAGATGGTAGAGTGCGAACCCGTTAATTTTAGCAGTTTTAAAACATACTAGCCCCAAACAAATGCCCGCAGCTAGGATACCGTGGTCGCTCACAAACCATAGCCTCCTGCCAGGACCACCTTCGCACTCAAGCTTGGTGACGTGAGGCTCGTAAAGCGGCACGAAATCCGAAACCGGCTAGCCCGACCAACCTGATGTAACCTAGAGCATAGAGAACGAATATGTATATTATATACATGGTTCTCTCTAAAATACAAGGAGCGCATCTATGGGCTAACCACTTATTTGTCGTCGCACCTTGCACTTTTCCCATTCGTTTTCCCTTACTTTCATGCTTTCCCTCGGCTTGTCAACACAGAATTTCTGTCTACGATTCAATTGATCAAGTCTTACCACTCGTTTCCAAATTCCCTTAGTAGTTAGCAGGAGCTAGCATAGCGTATCTCAGAGTCTAAAACAGAGTGGCTAGTATTGTCGACGTTTGCCCAGTCATTCTTTCCTACTGCTATTTTCTTATCTCTATGCTTTTCTATTATGAGGTTCTCGAAAATCCTACTATCAGAGATAATATTAGCGCAGGCTGCTAAATCAATCAAACTTGACGTCAACTCCTACGGTGCACAACATATATCACCTTTATCAAGCAGTAGTAGATCTGTTCTAATAACCTGGTTAGACTCAATAAAAGCGGCCGCAAAAATAGTCGCGAAGGACTTGGCAACCGGATTTTGGGATCCGTACTCTGTCCATGGCGTTCCTCATCCTACATATGTATGCCTTGGAATCCCGTTGCGATAGGCAATAAATCTGTAATATGGTACTGACGTTTAATATTGTAGTATTGGTGGTTACATGGCGGGATCCTAGGATCAATGGGTATGTCCTTTATTTCACTAACGGAAGTCGAAGTTTCGTCCACGCCTTAGCCTCTCTCGATTAGCTAATGAACTTTTATCTCGATGCAGTCGATTATTGGGCGATGACAGGTGACGATACCTACAACTCAAACGTTACTGTCGGTATGCATCAGCCTCGCGGAGCTAGAAATAAGCTTGTATTTACAAAGGATGACTTATCGCTAAAATCTTTATAGGCTGGCTCCGAGGGGTATCTCCTGGTTTGAATCTACAGCCAATTGAACAGACTTTCAGTGAAGGTAAGTCGCTTGCAACAACCAAATCGTATCGTAGTATCACGGTTCCCACCTTAACCCATACGTCTTTATCCCTTACAAGGCAACGACGATCAGGGCTTTTGGTCTATCATGAGCATGGATGCAACGGAGCGAATTTTCCCAGAGACCGAAAACCAAAAGAGTACAGGTGCTGGCTTTCTCGAAATCACGCAGTATGTGGAATCAAGGCCTAAAAATTTCAACACGATACTGAATGCTATAGAACGGTTCAAAATCTCCAAGCTGGTCGCTGGGACGCTAAAACCTGTGGTGGAGGCTTGCGGTGGCAGTTCAATCCTGCCAACAATGGATATCTCTATAAGAATACGATCTCAAATGGTAAGAAACAAACAGACGCTACCTATAGGCTCTTTTCTCGCTGACTCTGTAATAGGGCTTTTCTTCCAACAGAGTAGGAAACATTCATAAATTAATTTAGGTACGACAATATAACTCACACTATTCGGCTTAGGTGCTCGACTAGCTAGATATACGAAAAACGGAACGTACGCAGAGTGGGCTGAAAGAACCTACAAGTGGCTGCGTACTTCAAAGCTCATCCAGGACGATTTTTGGATCAACGATGGGGCAAATATTCCCGATTGTACAAAAATCACACCAAAACGCTGGTCTTATAACTACGGTACCATTCTCGCGGGCTGCGCGGCCATGTATAATTTCACAGATGGTAATTCGTACTGGAAGGATCAGATTGGTATGGGTATCCGATTTTTTAAAAGTCTGGCATTCGTTTTACTAACTTAAATTCAATAGATAATGTCTTGAACGCGACATATGCGACCTTTTTCGACCCTGCAACGGGGGCTATCAAAGAAATACAGTGCCAGGAAACTGACACTTGTGATGCAAATCAACCCAGTTTCAAAGGATATCTTGTGAGGTGTGCATATATATTATCAATATCATCGCGAGAGCTATATTGTCAATTTTGCATTAATGCTAACAGCTAGCCGTCCGATCTTTCAGATGGCTAGGTTATACCGCTCAGGTCGCCCCCTATACGTACAAAGATATTATGCCACGGTTACGAAAGAACGCCCAACTAGCAGCGGCTACTTGCACCGGCGCCCCCGGGGTAGGAGGAAACGCCTGCGGATTGAAATGGAATATCGGCGCCCAGTGGGACGGGAAATATGGGCTTGGTGAACAACTGAGCGCTCTCGAAGCAATCCAGAATGCCGCGCCGTTCATTGCTCCTGTGGGCCAAGTACACGATAGCCAGAACGGGGGGGTATCAAAGTCAAACCCGGGTGGAACCGGAACTGAAGCAGGGCAACGGACGAATAACCGATTCACGGGGTTTATACCTTACCGGCTGCCGAATTATATTATTCGGGCGGCGGATCGTTTCGGCGCCGCGATGCTCACGATTATCTCGTTTCTTCTGTTGGGATTTGGCGCATGGTTTATGGTAACGTAGCGATTAAGTTTGTTTTGTAGACCCATGATTCCATAACTGTATATATGTAACGTCACCATTGGGTCTTTTAGGTTTTATATCCTATACGGAAACAATATTGAGGAAATCGATGAACAAAAAGCGGTGAAAGGGTTTATTCACGTGCAATTACTAAAAAGAAGCCATTGTACCCAGCGTTTATTCAATGATAGTGTTAAATTATAATACAAGATACATTATTGCAATAGCTACTTCCGTATCTTGTTGAACCAGTAATACCCACAAAAACTATTAGGAAATTAAAGAGTACCAGACATGATTATATAACGTTTTTTTTAGAAGGAGCCGATCCGTCAAGGCCAAAACCATACCCGGATGACTGATCACTATATTCCTTCTTACTTCCTCCGTTTCCAAATAAACTGTCCCGAATCCGCTGAGAAGATTCCGCTTTTAGATTCTAGAATACCGAAGAATTTGACATTCCGATGAATGTTTACTTATAACACTCGGAGGCAGGTCTTTGATATGCCCAGACCTCGATATTTCCCTCACGAGTGCCTTTGCTGGGGGAGAGAGCACTGAAGAGATCTGGTCCACCGACAATAGTTCTGTAAGAGTTGTCAACCGTAACGAAATAGGCAGATCTTTGTGTTACTTTGCCAACGAGTTTCCAGCATAGGCCGCATTTTCCACGGGAAGTCCATGGAGCCTCTGCAGCAGCGACGAAGACACCCGGTTTAAGCTTAGTTCTGAGCTGCTGAGTGTTCTGGACCGAATTCTTATACTTGGTCAAAAAACCATCTGAGTTGTCAGAACAAGAGACAGTATGGAGATCGAGAGAGGCGGAGGAGGCGAATTTGGAATCCCATGCTAACTGGCTAGCAGAGGCAGTAGCGACGAGAAGGGAGACAAGAACTGTAAACTTCATTGTGGTTGATAGAAACTATTGATTAAAACCGCAAATGGTCGATCGAGGTTATAGAGGAATTCGGAAGTAAGGTAGGAAGTTATATTGAATTTACTTGCAAGCGATGGAATGCAGGTAGAATCCAATGATGATAGTAAAATAAATGTATACCTCGTCCTTTCTGATCGCATTATATACTTGGGGAGAGTATACCATGAGCACAAAACTTCGCCATTGAGTTTTGACGTTTTTTTATGTTCGCCACTCGATATAGCGATATTCGCTGATTCTACAAATTCATATCCCATAAGGTTACTTGAAAGTCCAGAGACTTAACTGGATTGGGGTTGTTGTTGACGCAATATTAAAAACAAGAATAATATTCCGTCTACTATCGCAAAGAAACCACGGTATTCTGGGGGAGGTTGGCTAACCGGATCCCATCTTATGTAGGTCAAAAGCTGTCATATCATAGTTACTAGCGCCTTATAAACTCGGAATCTCATGCATATTAGGTTACATTGGCTTAAACCATTTAAGCATCCAGCGCTAGTTTTTCGACGGATCAGGAAAGCGGCCAGTGGTTTTCGAAATAGCTTGCCAGAATTCCGGCCCATTTCGTAGAATGCGCGAGCATCCGGAATCACAAATATATGTCGTCTATGGAGCACGAGGGTCTACGGGTCATTTAGGTGTAGATGTTCTCGTCTAGACTTAGTTAGGCATCAAGGTCGCCCACCTCAGCTCAGGGTCCAGAACGATGATACCGCCACTTAGAGGGTTCGATCGAAGGTCGTCATGTAGTTTATGTGAATTTAGTTAACTGCAATGGTTTAAATCTAACATATAATGGCCTACGCCTACAAACAAAGCCAATTGATGGCAAATGTAACACCCTTCATAGTGCGGTGAAATACCAGATAATACTTATTGACAACGATGCCAAGCGCGGAGATCAGGCTCGAAGGCGCTCCAGCGTTGACCAAAGACTGTACCCAGTCACCGGGATAAGAAGGTATTGATCCGCTCAACATATTCCAGAGTTCTACAGCCTCGCCAATAACTCTTTAAATCGCGTTAATCATCATGTTAGTGCACCAACCATCCCTTCTTAAAAAATAAATGGCTTGCGACTGCTACCTCACCAAGCGTGCAAAGCTTGCCCGAGTTTGACTAGTCTAGAATTCTTCTCGTTTAGCGTTCGCCATTCGACTGACATGCTTTCCTACCCGCCCAATATCCTAACGCGCATGAAGCAATATCCCAGAAACAAACCTTCATACGATCATGTTTATGGGACTTTGCAAGGCTTTTGTAGCCTATACTAAGGGTTGCCATAGATTCTTTCGCAGGCTGTACAAAATATTCATCGCTGGCCATAGGTCTCCGAGCCGCCAAGCTTTTTTTCTGTCAAGCCAATCCCAAAGACAAGACATCCGCCTCAAATAATTTGTTGCTACACAAACTGCAATGACCACCTTTTTAGGACTTTTTATATCTCTACCAAATCATACCGCCTCTTATTTCTCCATGTTATCTCCCACCTTGACCAAAAATCTGCTCAATCCTCAACCTATGAGCATCTGGTGTATCTCTAAACAGAGGCTGGCCAATGGTGCAGATATAGCATTTCTTTATTTCCGAGGTAAATTCCCGGTCATTGTTATAGTGTGATGCTAGACTTCCAAATTTATTTTCCCGTAGACATGGGTGCTATGTACAGTAGTTCGCGAAAACATTATCATTGCTACCGACGCGGGCTGTTATATGTTATCTTTTTGGCAGCGATCGAGCTTAGTGGGCATACTTTATATGAAAAGCTTGGATTCAAGTTACCAAAACATTCACGTATTGCAGGGTACTGGAACTTGCACGGACAATTTTGTTATTTACTCGCTAAGGGTTGTACGTTGTGATGCCGAAATGGAAGGACTGCGTGTTTCTTCAGACTGTCAGACGATGAGACCGGTTGTGTTTTACGTCAACACAGCCTTCCCACTCCGAGCCGAAAACTTAGGGTCAAATGCGAGACCAGGTCAAAAGGAAATTTTCACAACTTCAATTACGAAAAAGTGTACGGTAGATATTTATTTTCTGGAAATATGCAAGATTAGTTCCGAACAAGTCTCACACTCCTTCAATTCAATTGCAGGAAAAAAAAGATAAGCCTTTCCCGCGACAGCTACACTCCGACTACAGACGGATCGTATCATACAAAGTATCAAGGAAAATCAGAAAACAAAAGAGAAAGAGAAAAAATAAACACGGAAAAATGGGAGGTATCATAGATGCTAAGATGCTGATGAAAGGAGCGACAAGAATGCAATGCACATGCCTATAATGCATAGATGCAAGAAAAGGTTACCACTAGAAATTAAGCTAAATATGAAGCCATGTTCATATTAGAATTGTTTTTAAAATACAAAAGAAACGGATAGTAAAACAAAAAAGCAGATAGATATTTTTATACACCGTCCAAAAAGACACCATTCTCCGATGATGCGATTGTCATTTCCACATTTACAAGTTCATGATGGCAAAGACGGCCATGATGGCAGAGGCGGCAAAGAAACCAGTGATCTGGACCTTGCCGGCAGCGCCAGTGTAAGTTGGTGGAACAACACCGGTAGGAGTGGTGGAGTTGTTGGGGCAACCGTATCCTCCAGGGCAGACTGGAGCGTAGGTTGGGACGTAGATTGGAGTGGAGGTGACGAGGGTGCTTGGTGGGCAGCCGTATCCACCTGGGCAGACTGGAGCAGAAGTCTCGTAAGTGACAGTCTGGGTGCTAGTTCCAACAACTGTGTGGACATAGACGGTGCTCTGGAGGGTGACGGTGCTGCTGTAAGTCTCGGTCTCCTCTGGGACTGGGACTGGGGTCTTAGTAGTAGCTGGGACTGGTGGACATCCGTATCCACCGGGGCAGACTGGAGCAGCAGACGAGGTGGGGATAACAACGGTCTCGACATAGGTGTGGGTGCGGGTGGAAACGATGGTCTCAGTGGTGTGGACAGTCTCAGTGCAAGAAGTCTCGGCTGGGACTGGGACACCGTATGGGACATCAGTTGGGACATAGGTAGGAACGGCCTCGGATGAAGGCTTGCCTTCACCCTTGGTGCATTTGGTGGTGGTGGTGGTTGGGTGAGGAACAGCCTCGGAGCTCTCAGATGGGTAGGCACCATATGGGATTCCGGTTGGGACGTAGGTTGTTGGGACAGCCTCGATGGAAGAGCTCTTCTTGGTGGTGGTATCTGGGTAAGATCCATATGGGATATCAGATGGGACGTAGGTTGGGACGGCCTCAGACGAAGGCTTACCCTCGCCCTTGGTGCACTTGGTGGTGGTTGGGACATAGGTTGGCTCGACGGAAGGAGCGTTACCGTATCCAGCAGCGCTGGTGGTAGCGGCAACGGGCTCAACTGAGGGAGCGGCTCCGTAGCCAGTGTCGGTGGTAGCGGCAATGGGCTCAACCGATGGAGCAGCCCCGTAGCCGGTGTCAGTGGTAGCAGCGACGGGCTCGACAGAAGGAGCGGCTCCGTAGCTGGTGTCTGATGGAGCAGCGACAGGCTCGACGGATGGAGCGTCGTAGCTGGTATCAGTGTTCACTGGAGCCGGAGCGGCAGTGTTTGTTGGAGCGCTGCCATAGTCGGTATTGACTGGAGCAACGGTGGGGGCAGCTGTAGGCGCAACAGTGGGAGCGTTGGTTGGAGCATCGTTATCGAGATATCCGTAGTCGGCAGCAGCGGACGAGGTGAGGGCCAAAGCCAGGGCAAGATATTGGAAACGCATTTTGAATTGAAAAAAGTTGTTTGTTTAGCGGAGTGCTACCAGAACCAAGCTGTTAATAGTTGAGATATAAAAAGTTATCTTCTCGAATCGAATCGAATTGAATTGAATTGAAAGTGCAAAATATTAAATTCTGCGTTGACGGTGTTGGAAAAAATGAATGTAGCAAAGATCGATTGGGTCAGAAAGAATGGACGCTCAAAGATGAGCAAAGGAAACAAGACGACAAGAGACAAGTACTGTGCGAAGAGCCCGATGATGCGGTGAAGAGGAGAAGGAAAGGAAAAGATGCGATGGTGGTGAGGGGAGCCCGTCCATTTTATCGTGGGCGTCTTTGAAACACCTGCATGCTGATATCCCATGGGCCCATGTCTCCCCAAACAGGTCCCCATCAGCGCTCGACCAGCATCAGCGTCGGCTTAGCGTAAAACTGGGTATGCGCATGGATATTGGCATGGAGGATGGCATGGATGGCATGGTGCCTGACCACAGCTGCGGTGCAGGGTCAGCATCACCAGCGGCAGGAACAATACAATATGCCTTCACACACGGCTCCAAATGAGCTTGGCCACAGGAAAAGGGGCTCCCCTTCCAAATTGCCTCCTCTACTGCTTCTGTGATGCTATAGCCTGTCGAGAAGGAAGAGAGCTCAGACAGGTCGCTGTCTTGGATCTTGGAAGTGATTTCCCAACTTCTCTTCCAGGCAGCTTGACCCTCGAAATTACTGGTCGCCCTGCACCAGGTCGTCGGCGCTAGGCCTCGAGTCCATCACCATTCTGGAATCGCGCCTCTCGTCTTCCCATGACGGAGTATTCTACCGGCCAGCGACTGTTTTCCCACCCAAAATTGCGCTCGCAACGCCCCGCGCAAGTCCCTTTTTTTTTCTTTGTCAGTCGCTTCGGCTGTTAGCATGCCTTGCACAAGGGGCGTACCAGGGTTATAATACTGGCCAATCACAGATGCCAGTCTCGACTATAGCGTTTCACATTAGCAGTTTTCTATTCACAAGGGCACCGCATTGGCTTCTTGTCCCTCAACACCTAATTCCCCCTATTAATGACCTTCTTGGTCAATTGGTCGAATCGCGCTCCACCGCTGAAATTACAATTGTGAAGACTCTGCCGTGGCAAAGTGTTCAACCACTCACAGCAGAGATTTTGACAGCTTTTGGCTGCTTGGCCGACAGCGCGCGACAAGCTTTAAAATATCTTTTTTTTTTTCCCACAATCACACGATATCTATCCCCGGCAGAGTGATCATCGCTTTCGCCCTTTCGCTTGAGATGCCTTTTCTCAGATTTGCCAATCGAAAGTCTCTCCCATGGATCCACCCCGATCACTATTCTAGAATTCTAAAATTATCTCGTATCTGGTCATGTTCCTGTACCATCATACAACAATGCCAAGGCCATGTGTTAAGGAGGAAATTTGCTGTCACAACGGACAAGCAGCTTAGCGCACCGTATTCAGGTAATGGAATCGCCAATGGTACCTTCTTTGTGAACGGAACTTGCGGAATCGCATCTTGTCCAAAAAACCAAAGATTGCCAGGGTAAAGGGAACTAACCCATCTTGCCGCCTCTGTGCGCAAAAAACCTAGACTGAAAGGTTGCATTGCGTCCTCTTCCATCCGAACTTCGAATCGGGATGGATCTTCACAAGGCGGAAATGACTTGAAATACAAGATGAAGTCTCTCTCTTTTCCTGGTCTCCCAAGCCTTTTGCCGTTACAATAAGAGTGGAGTTGTCTTCTATCCCTAATAAAGTCGCTATTAAAGTCTCATTCAGAAAACAAACACTAAATAGTCCTATCGATATCGTGTGGGCCACAGGTGTCAATCACACACACACACAAGCACACTTCAACCCTGCCTGCCTGAAAACACTCACCTTCCAGAAACCCGCTCTTTTTCTCCTGCCTGAGGAAAGAAAAAGGTTTTCATGGTAAAGTGTTGTTGCGACCGCTGTCGCAGCCTGATTTTGAGCCTGTGAAAACTGAGAAACTGCCAGTCCGCAATTTAACCCCTTTGTAATTTTCTGTGTTACAGATTCTCGGGACATGGGGACGTCATGGCGCGTTCAGCCACTGTTTAAGCTTTTCCCCTCCTTTTCTCCCTTACTTTCATGTACCGAGAAAAAGAATCTGGGGAGCTTTAGGGTCTCTAGCTAAATACTAGTTTCCCGGTCCGCTAGGCCTTGTTACAGAATTTCGGCGTTCTCCTATACAATTCATATTGTTTGTTTACATTATTTGTGATTTTCGGTGAGGCTTTGTGCATTTTTCATATATATATCTCTGTTGAACAAACCTGCTTGACTCTCAGGCGAACATCTTTCGCAAACTGTTAGCGCGAAATTCGAAATGAATTGGATCTCTAGCAAGCTGGTTATGTAAATACCTCGAAAGAGCCGGTTGTGAAACAACTTTAGCCCGCTCTTAGCGTCGCAAAAGGTTACCAGCAGACCCTGAAGAAGCTAACCAACCGAAAGACAAAATTGTCACCAAACCGCTTTAAGCAGCAGTAGTGCACTGCTGGCGAGAGATGGCGTTTGGTTCGATATATCATGTCATGTGCTTCATCAATTTGAGATTGGTACTCAAATAGTGCATCAACCTGGCGCAAGATCTACCTGGAGCAAGTGAACAAAGCACAAAGTGATGGATTCTCGCCCGCAGCGTTATGTGCAATCTATCCTTCATACTCTAGCCCTTTTTTGTCGCCATATTTTAACCAAGCCGTTTCGATCCCGTCACCCGATAAGATATATATACCCAGAATGTGAATAAAGGGGTTTAATTTCTCTTCAGGAAACTTAAAATCCAGACAAGACATTCCGAAAAATTGAAAATGAGGGGCAATTTCCAGATTCTGCCCTTATAGTGTTAACACCGCCCAATCGAGCTGGCCTGTATCCTCTTTAGGGATTTTCTCTGAAATGGAAAATGAGTCTTTCTGGTTTGTGCTTCGGCATTATCCATACTTGCAACCGACGTGCGAAATATTAGATGAATGAGCAACGTAAACATAAGAACAGAATATTACGGATCGTGTGAAAGCTAGGAAACTATCTTGAGAGTTCTAGCGCCATGGATGTCCTTAATACCAAGAGACCAATCAGAGATAGTATTATACTACTATCTTAGACGTCTGAAGTTTAATTCTCCTACCACGACTTCAAAAAAAATAGGTCGAGCCGACCTAACCAGCTTGGGGCTAGTCATGCGCTATGGAACAGCTCGACAACGGGAACCAAATCTAGATGCCTGTCTGTGTCGCTGCACCTG
Organism: Dactylellina sp. 'tibetensis'; assembly: GCA_036971435.1. Taxonomy (NCBI): domain Eukaryota; kingdom Fungi; phylum Ascomycota; class Orbiliomycetes; order Orbiliales; family Orbiliaceae; genus Dactylellina; species Dactylellina sp. 'tibetensis'. The sequence goes on along the minus strand of JAKDFA010000018.1, from coordinate 632,402 downwards.
CGAACCAGGCTAGTGTATCACAAGCCAAAATCAGGTTTCATGCTGAGCAGTACGAGAGGCCTCTTTCGATCTAAGTCCGGTGGCAGACGAAATTCGTTGAAGATTTGAGATTATCATCAGCAAAGACATATCAAAGCTTAGCAGACGTCTATCCGCGTATATATACATATATTCCGGAATTCAATGATAGCTTCCGACGCATTATCGATATGTCTGGCTATTCGAAAACTCGCAGGATTAATTAGTGCATACGGAACCGAGATATTTTGATATGTTGCCATTTCGTTCTTACGGTGTTATGCTACGGCTAGCCGGCTTGCGCCTAGCCTTCCTCTATCCAAACCACCAACGTTAGTATATTACTCTAGTATGATTGTTTAACCCTACACTGTAAATGCGGGAGCTGACACTCTTTTTACGCGTATACAATATATACGGCAATGAGATATGAGACCATCGTTTGAATCAAACACCAGTGAGTATACCCATCCTAGTAGCTGAATCAAGCCTGCCCCAGGATCCCTCTAAATGGCCTTCTCAGAAACTACATTAACGAATTAGCGACTGCAAATATGAAAAGTATTTCAGACATTTATTATTGTGATCGAAGCCGGGAAAGGACTGGTGTCTAATCCACGAGACAACATACCAGGAAATATAACGACTCAGCAAAGAAGACGCGCTCTTTGGAATAAACCCATAGTCTGCACTTGTAATCTCATTAAAATCGGAGTTGTAGAAGGTGGTTTTCTATATCCCCAAAGCGAGTCAGTTCCATGTTAATGTAGCAAGTTTATTGAATTCTTATGTTGTCAATCACTGGAGATATGTGGGTAATATTGATATCTTTCGAATTGGTTGTAAAAAATTAGATAATTTTGGGGTCGCGACTAGAATTGTACTGGTCCGGCATCCGAAGAGACTACTGCTAAGAAGGCTAATTACATGAAAGATATAAAAAGTGGCCAAAAGGCGCGCGCTAAGAAAAGTCATAAAGGTGCTCAGAGTGTCGCTAAGAAATATGTATTTCTTACTCGAAACTTGTCTCGTAAACCTGACGCCCCCGGAATTTATTGAGAGGGACCAGATGCTTTCAACCATAGGATCAGAATCATGGGAAAAGTGTTTCCTATTTGGAAATTTCATCCGTCATCCTCTTAATTAGACGACCGCCGCGTATCCTTCCCGCAGGTACAGCTAGATGTGCTTCCCATCCGCTCTGATCTCGTACCATTACTACCACGCCTGTTGCCATTATGACTCTTCACCTCCCCGCTTAGCGTGCAGCTCCAGCATACGACAAAGCATAACGCGCCACACATGCATCCTAACCACTCGCCACAGGCGGCGAGGTTTGAATGCTCGGATTCGCCTTCCTTGGGAGAAATTGTTGGGTTGTTGGTGGTCTTTGTATGGATGGAGCATTTCTCACAGATGGATTGCTCTGTAGAGGAGGACGAAGGGCGTGTAGGCTTTTTCAGGATGCTCGCGGGCGGTGGAGGGAGGGTGATCGGCTTTTGCGACATATCGGAAGCTGTCGTCATTTTTGGTCTCTCTGGACGGGGGGGGTCTTCTCTGGACGAGGTTCTTGGTTGAATAAGATAAAAATAGACCATTTGATGGGAGGATGATTGCTATGTATTGCGTGGGACGTGTATTATCGTGGTAGCTTAGACGAGGGTTTATAGTCTTGAGTGGATGATAGTCGAAAGGGCGACTTCAACGTCGAAAGCGTGTCCTGGTGTTGTCCCTAAAGGAAAGATGTTGTGTTGATTTTGTTGTAGCTGAAAGCGCGATCTTGGCTCCTCCAAGCCAAGCGTCGAAGCTTTTGTTGCTCTTGCGATTACGTATTCGGAACAGTCGAATTTCGATCAACTGGGGTATGATGTAAAATACGAAACCGGTATATCTTGTGTCGTTCACGATCAAAGTTGCGGAGCAAAGTTCTTTAGGGAGGCTTCCTCAAATGGTAGAACAAGGGGACAACCGCTGGAGACATTCGATATTCCACAGTAAGCTTGAGCAATTGAAGGACAAAAGGGAAAAAACCTTGAAATTGCTCTTGCCGATTTCAAGATATTGGGGGGGAAGAATCGAATCGAGGCGACCGATAGGCGTTGCGTATGCCAATTTATGGGGTGCAGTGAAAATCTGGGGAAGCTAATCCTGGGTGGGATATCGCTAGAATTATATACTCTAGAGGCCCAGGCGCGTGTGTAATATTGGTGGAATGAGCCTTGTGTCTAAGGAAGGAAGGATTTTGCTTACGGATGCCAGCTCCTTGCTTCCCCATTATCCCCTTAAAGACGCTCGATCGAGCGTGGAAAAGTTTTCTGCATGATCATGCAGCCTACATGCAATTTTTTGCGGTCCCCATTCGAGGCAATCGCTTCCTGCAATCGTTAAACTTGCAACCCCCACAATTACTAAGGAAAGTGGTGTTTCGAGAACCCCATCCTGGATTGAGAAGTGTTTCGAAGAGCTCGGTTCTCCCGAATATTTTCTTTTGGTATTCTACGCAAGGACGCAGAAATTTTCTATTGAGGATTTTTTGAATCATTTAGAGCCGAAGGTGCTCGTACTTTCGCTAGTCACAGGAATATCAAATTCTCGCGCTGGAATTTCGTCTGAGGGTGCGTGGAACCTTGGTGAACTCTGGTATATAAGCCAAGTCGAAGCTCGCGTGACGGCAAAGGGAGGCGAAAGGGAAGATCCGTTGACTAGTGCTACCGAGCGGCCAAGTGCCGCAAAGAACCCGGCGACCTTGCAAGCAGCTTTGCGGGGTACTTTTTCTTTCGCTCTGCTGTGTGATGGAACTGAAAACAAAAAATCCCGCCCCCACATCATCTTTTTCTAAAACATCTCATTGGGATTGACGGATTGGGCCTTCGGACTGCAGTGCATGCTAGAGCATTGACGGGGGGATGCGAGGGATGCAACACCTGCAGGTATGGGGAAGTTCTGAAGGTCACAAGGCCGTTGCCCACTTGAAGAGTCAACATCCATCATGATGTGTCGCAACGCGACTGGTTTTGAGGTTTTATCGCCCCTGGCGTCGGAGGCCGGACTGGTCTGATCGTAAGCATTGCTCCGGGATTCCGCGCAGTCTATCAAATATTTTGGCTTGAGCACGGACCGACCTTGACATTCGAGCACTCTGAAGGTTGCACGAGAGGGAATTTAGTAACCAGTCGTTAAATGCCTCGAGAACCTGTTTTGTGAGACCGAGACCTGGCATTTGGGGATATCTCGTACGAAAAGCGATCGAGCTCTCTTCTTCTTCACTACGCAGTGAGTAATATCTTCGAACTTCAACACAAGCACAACACAAAATTGCCTTCGGTATGTCGTGGAGACGTTACACAAGCTGCTTCCTTGTATATTCGCCACCACATGCTTCCGTCTGACCAGCTCGGCTAGGAAACCGAAAGTTAATCCTGTTAAAACATCCAGAACTGTCGTCTATTTCTGGTCCTAATGTGTTTTGGTAAAGGATCGGGATGACGGTAAGTGAAAAGGCTGTGACAAATGCTTGAAACAAAACATTTCCTGTGGCTGCGGCAACGCTAACGTAACCCCGATCACACGCGTAACCAAGGACTGACTAACTTACTTTGTTCGGCTAGATTAAGCATGAGGCTGGGCAAAATATATATATCCTTGAACTCTTAATCTAAATTTAAGCTATGGATAGACGCATGTTTCGCTTTGCGCATTGCAACTGTGGTAATAAGTCTCTATCCATCTTCGTGTACAACCAGTAGCCTAATTTCTATTCCGTCGGATTTAACGATATTTGGCAATCCCAGAGTATCTGGGCGGGAGTTATATGTATATACCAAATATTGTAGGTATAAATATCACTTGTAAATTAATGCTTCCACTAATGCGCGTACGCGGCCCCAAGAAGGATCTTAGCTGGTTCATATGACAAGCTTCGCCTCTAGACCTGTATCCTCCGAAATTAATAATAGATTCTCCAAGTAGGTTTACGATAGTAAATCTATAGATGTCACATCTAGATATTCTGAATGCAATTGATGATTTGAGGGGAAACAGTGCAATGTCTATGCAGTCTATAGCTATATGCAACCATTAGAAACTTAGAGAGTGATATGACCTTCTACGCTACCTTAGCTACTTATACATGGCATCCTAATTGTTTTGGCACAGCCAATTACAATTATATATTATAAGCTGAGATGACGTTGCTAGAGTAGTGATGAAAGGAGGCCAAAGCTTGCCAAACGGTGAAAGTACGACAGGAGTAGAGGGGGGTGGATATATATGAGTAAAACAACTTGAGGGTTGCATAAATGCCATGAACCTTATCAAATCGATAACCAATGCCATTTACACTGCGCTGCGGCAGCAGCAACACAGTCGAGTTACAAGGCTGAAACTGCGGATCTATAGTGCAAATTATCATGAATCAAGATGAGAATAGGTTTAAATTGGGCACATAAGAGTAAGGAAAGAAAGAGGAAAAGGATAGGAATAGACAGAGAGAGAGGGAGGGAGAGAGGGAGAGAGGCGAAAACAAACTTAATGACACGAAGAGAAAAAGCAGGAAGGGAAAAAGACAAGAGTACTGGCAACATGCAACATGCAACGTGCAACAAAATGTAATGGGACATCAGAGCAAAACAAATAAATCTAACAGTGTATAGCGAGGGACAAAGTAAGAAAGTATATACGGCAAAAAAGAAATATGAAAAAGAATAGAGATACATCTGTAGGGGGAAAGAAAAGTGCTTTGTAGGATTCCGACAGGATCTCTTGTCATTCACAAGGCTGCAGGAATATGATCATGAGTCAGCAGTGATGGTATACCAGTATACCATGTGCGCTACCTGCACGATTTTTCGGAGAGGATACTTATGCTTAGTTGTATCCCGGTGTCCCCACACACCATTCGGTCCAGTGCTCACGAATCATAATCGTAATCACATTGGTCTGGTGTCTCCTCCCACTACTTCGCCTCGCTGGAACTTCGACATTCAGGAAAGTCTCCAGATCCTGTAGGCTCATGACCTTTGTATTATACTCGTGAAGGAAGAAATGGTTTTCCTTGAAATCAATAGCTGGTTCGAAAACTCCATCCAACCAGTATCTGAATCCGCTCGCGCTGAAATGACCGAGGACGAAATCAAAATCTAGTTGACGGTTCAGTGTAAACTCAATATCTCGAGTGACCACCAGTTTCAACACTGTTGCTTCTTCTTCAAAATATGCATCCTGAATATCTTCATGAGTATAGTGCTGGGGTTGAGGGGATGGCAAAGGTGGAGGAGAGGGTCTTTTTATGGAAGAAGACGTCTCGTCAGTGGCATAGGCTCGACTGAGAAACTCTTGGTATTGACGCCAACTCCTCTCCGTATATATGGTTTCCATTTCTTGTAGTTCCTTTGCGCGGCGAACGGCCAGATGCTGCTCAAGGTCTCTGAGGAATTTGTTGATCGGGTCTCCAAGGTTGAGGATTTCGAAACGCGCGATTGTTTCGGTGTATTCAAAACCTATATCAATTTTTTATCTATGGTTAATACAATTAGCTAGATGGAGGGTCACATGGAAACACTTACGTCCATCTGGGATGTAACGATTCCAGTTGGGAAAACAGAAGAGAAAAAGCGCCGGCCAATCTTTTGACTGTATGGCGCCGTATGGCGTGATTCCCTTATAATGCACGCGTCCAAGGTGTTCCCTATCCTTCTTATTAGAAAATGCATAAAAAATTGAATTGTAAGATTGAAGAGGATTATATGGGGATCTATTACCTTAGTCCTGGCATGTCTTTTCGATGAATAAGCAAGCAGGTCAAGTACTTCTGGGGATCTCCTTTAGCATACGGACAAGCCAGCATACCATCAAACGGGCTTTGATCCTTTGCCTTTTTAGACTTGGCTCTGTTTGTCTTTGAAAGTCCCTTCGAGGACGGGCCGTCTGGGGTATCTGCATTTCCAGATGGAGTACCCTGAGTATCGAGACCTTCTGACAACTCCTCCATCTTAATCAACCCCGCTTCAAGAGCCCTGCTTATATTTTTGGCAACATTTTTGGCGAGATGAGCTGATACGGTTGACCGCCTTCTTCTAGTCGGGGAATTAGGCTCTCCTTTAGCATCTTCTGTGTATTTGATGGCATTCATTGTTTGGGTTTTCGCTCTCTGAACAAGCTTTTGGATGATGGTAGGCTCATCGTCGGCCGCATTGAAGTCTGAAAGTTCAAAGTCGCTGGAAGTAGAGGCCATGGAAGCGAGAGACAGCTGAGAATCTCGGCCAGAACTGGGTATATCCGCCGCAGCCGGTGACAGAGAGCCGGTAGAGTATCGGTGAGGGTGAGAGTCCATAGAATGTCTTTGTCCTTGCAAAGTGTTCCTTTTGCCTCTCCTGACCCGGGGGACAACACCACAAGTAAGTGTAATTAGGTGATCGGTTAGGTCCTTTTTGGATTCAAAGCCATCGCCACAATTCGAACAGTTATGCTTGAACTCGGTTGGATGGATATGCCTGCCCTTGTGGGCTGTGGCGAAATGGGTTTCAAGTTTTTTCTGAGTAATAAATACACCTTTGCAACAGCAGCATTCAAATTGTCCGATGGATCCTCTGAAGGCCCTGATTGAATGACTTGGGGTAAAATTGGAGGGCTCTGAGGTTGAAAAGGGAACTGGAGGCTGCGGTATATCACGAGTGATATTTCGGGTTTTATTCTCTTCAGATACTTCGTTGATATTCGGGAGATTTAATATGTGGTTAGAAGTCCTGGGGCTGTATTGGGCTGGTGAATTGGGCAGCTCCCGGCGCTGACTTGTCTTTTTCGAAAGGTAAGGTAATGGACTACCCTCTACTAAGACTGTAGACTCATCAAAAGGAAACATTTCTTGGTAATCCTGTTCAATAGGACTGGTTTGCCATGAGACGTTTGGGCTTGGAGAGTCATTCATTCTGAGATCCCGAACCATACGTACTTCCTCTGGAGATGGGATAGATAATACCGAAGGATCAACTGTCACAGTTGAATCCAGCTTTGTGTTTTTGCTTGGTCTAGGCGGCGGGGGCATGCCTTGGTGGATTGTGTGTGAGGTTGAATTCCCCCAGAAGCTCCTATTGTGAGAACTATGTTCTGGGCTGCAACAGTTCAGAGGATTAGAGGCAGGACAATAGCAAAATAAATTCAAGATAAAGATGAAGAAACTTACGGTGAGAGTACCACGTTGGGAACTGAAATATCTGGCGAGGTGTGTATACCGCTGGCCTTAAAGCTTGAGGTAATCGTTTCAAGCTGAAGGTGAGGGGTCTTATGACGACCTGTATCTGTCCGTTCTTCGTCGCCTTGAAATGCCAGGCCGGCCGCTAAACTTGAATTTCTCTGATGGTGGGCAGGGGGACTTGACATTTTCGCCAATATTTTATCTAAGCTGGAATACTAGTGTATAAAAAAAAAGGAAAGAAAGGGTGTATAAAGAGATGGACGAAGTAGCAGTAGTGCAAGGGTTGAGACTGGATTCTGCTGAAGAGTTGAAGGGATGCGTGAATATATAGAAAAGAAATACAAAGTGCCTTCAAGAGAGCCTAATATAATCTGAAAACAATTCTATCCGTTCCTCGGTTCCAATAAATGGATCAGATTCGCAGCTGCGACGAAAAACAACCCAAGGGTAGCTAGCTTGGGTCGACGATTTTTGGGGAATTTTTGCTGGGTGAATCAATGCAGGAGCAAGGGAAAAATAGGGTAAAGGAACGTAAGAAGAAATAGTATATTGCTTATTGAGAAGAATATTAGATAGTAGATTTGGGGATGCTTTCTGCTCTTTTACGAAGATTTGGAAACGTCAGCAATCTTGGAAGCCAAACCCAGGCCATTTATGTTTGCGACTTTGACTACAGGATCCTGTCGTCGTCACAAAATCCAACAGAAATTCAGATACTGTGAACCTCTAACCAAAAGTGGATTCGAGGCAGACTGACCACCACTTTTTCCCCCGGAAAAAAAAGAGAGAATAAAGAAAGGAAACAAATATTCGAATTTAGCTGGTATTACCAGACTGTAGAGTGCGAGAATGGCGGTTCGAAAACTGAAATCTTTCGAAAATCACACAGCTTCTTTTCGATTTCCCAGAACTGAAAGAGGTGCCGACCCACTCCCGCCCTCCGTCATCTGCGCCTACTAGACTGTACTGAGTGTTGGGAGATAGTACAGTTCTGTGACCTGAAGCGGTAGAAAAGTTTCTAGGAATTTTTAAAAAAGTGGGCTTGGAGTCATACAGAGCACAGATTCTGCACATGTACCTCTCTACGTATTCGTTTACGGGCATCGCTGACAATTTCTATGGGATTTTTGAGGTTCCTTGTTATGAGCAACACAATTCTTGGAAATGACCCGCAGCCTGCACTCTAACTGCTAGCCTTAAACGCCTCTGCAAGATAAAAGTACAAAAATCTTTCGGATCGCTTGATCGCGAACGCAGAGCAAAACGCGATATATTTCTTGGGGAGCTGGAAAGGCATCCGAGGCCTGGTCGCTGCTGCAGCCCCAGGATACCAAGGAATAATGCCAGCTGAGCATGAGACCGACAGAACAATAAACTAAAATGAAACAAAAGAAAAGCATCGGTTTTTTTTTTTTTTTTTTTTTTTTTTTTAGAAAAATAGAAAATTTGAAAAAGAATAAGCAATGTGGTTGAAAAGCCTCAAGCGGGTCGGGCGGCGTTGCATCGGAATATCCACGTGTGATTCTTGGTCAAAGTCGTTGTGCAAAGGACATTATTTGTTCCTGCGTCGACAAGCCAAGTACCACTGATATCCAGGCGATACGGTTCACGACGTGAAAGGCTTTGGCTGCGGCTGAAAATCGCTATCGATAACTTAAATAGAACTTGTGGCTTACTTAGCAACTGCTTCGATCGTAGAACTGTAATATAGTTTAGTCTTTATGATCCCGCTATAATTGCAAATCAAACCGCTTCCACAGCATTTTGTCTTGTTCCGCGATCTACATCAGATAGTTAGCGTGCCTGACCGACATCGCGGTTCGTATTTTAGCGGAGAAGGGGGGGTGTGAGATATTGAAGATATTGGGCAACTGATAGCTCTGATTGGATAGGTCAGATTTTGGCTCGGAATGGTGCAGAGTTATTTTAAATTTGGCGTTTTGTATATCTACCACTCATCAGAAGAGATCTTCGGTAGAACGGAATGTAAAGTTACATGATATTGATATCCGGAGAAATAATTGGTAGGTTCTGCCTTCATGGCTGAAACGGCTTGCATGAGGTGCATGGGCCTACCAAAAAGACTTATGGAGGGAGCGAAAGTAAGAGCAACATTAAGAGAAGCAATGTGCGTGATTTCAAATCTGGGTTGCCTGTCTTTCAGCCTCAATATTTTCCTGGTTAAAAGATCGATTTTAGCTTTCAGAAGCTTGTGTCGTTTCTGAGTTCCGAGATGCTTTGCTCGGCAGCTTAGTTCCAAGACGCTGTGCCAAACGAAACTAATAAGCTATATCGACTAGCAACCAATCAAATCGCAAAATGAGGAAGCCAGGATCAAGCCATTGACACGATATTACACAGAATGCTATCCCTAGTGTATTCTTTCTTGCAGGTTCGAGCCGGAGGTCCCTATCTGAGGGACCTAGATTGCAGCTTAGCCCACTGGGCGGACTGTCCGGCGAACCCGCTCTCAAGACTTGTGCTGGGCATCTTTTGGCTAAACTTGCATTTTTTGGGGTGACGAGATCCAACATGTGTTGGGTTGGTGTAACCTTTTTGTACTCATAGCCAGGATCAGCTGATTGAGGCCTGCTGCGGCCACCGGCTCTCCATCTTTTGATTACGAAGGCCTGCTTGCTATCGTCGTCATATCGGAAAGCACATGCGAAGGTGTGACATTATCAGAAAAGTATGAAACTTCCTAGATAGCTGGTTACGTAGGTATTGCTATTTCGTCAGTATTTACTTGGTAGAAACATAGTATACATGCAGCTCGGCTAAGGCGGCGTGTTCCAGAACATCGAACAAGCCGGCGTGAGGTACCTAGGTGACCCTGTACTCAGTTCCCTGCCACACAAGTGTCTTCCTCAAACCTCCGCTTGTGGATTTAATGTGAAGGATTTGATGATTAGATAAACAATGCGACGTAGCTGGTCGTCAGCCGCATGGGTTTTCGCGAAAACTGGAGATAACGGCGGTTTTAAGCTGCAATCATGTTTCAAGGAAAAGTGAAGTATACTCAATTATCTAACTGTAGATCTGCTACGTGAGACCTAGATCTAAGGTACGAGGATTAATTCGCCACCTCGCTACAACGGTAAGGATAGAAGAGCCCGCGTTTGTCGAACGTTTGGCGTGAGAGCGCGCGCGGAGGCCGAAGCTTGGCTTCATGAGTTGGGAGTTGCTGTCACACCATCCGTACGTACCTGCGGATGAGCCTCGCGGAGCTGCCAGCTTCTGATGGCAGGGTCGCAATGACCGAGAATGTACCAGCCAAAAACGCAGATTGGACAAGAAGAGAAAGAAAACTTTCAACCGGGAGACCCGCAACCATGTCAACAGTTGCAGTTCGCTGCGAGACGTGCATATTACCGAAATTTAAACTCTGGACGAAAGGCCGCTGCCTTCCTAGCACGACAAAAATCTCCATACATCTTACCAGCAATACTAGGCTAGCCAATGTGATGACTAGAGAGTCTTTTTGCCGCACCTTGATATCATGATGCATGTTTGCAGCATACTCACAATATGTACAATGCAATGTATGTACTGGAAACGAGATCCTGAACTAGGCTGGAAAAGATAGGTGGGGCAAGGTCACAGCGAGGCTAAGTAGCTAGTAGCCACCAAAGCAGCTCAACGGAAGCGCTTAGATAACTTGCATCACATATATGAGTTATTAGGCCAGGTGATCTGCTTTTGAGCTGCCCGAGCAAGCGCAAGCTTAGATCATGTTAACATGTTGGATTTCGGAGCAGGAAACGACTGTACCAGGCCAGGTATTGTATAGTGGCGTGAGCTATGATCATGGAGCATCCACTAATAATGTTCCTAATTCAGGAGGCCAACTAGTGGCTCACAGGTAGGCCACGACGTTTGATGAATCATTGTAATTAAAGTATCTAGGTAGATTCTTAGGTACGTATAAATATATCGAGTTCAAGGCTGGTGCAAATATGGGGTCATATGACGCCCCCCCCCTCAAAATGCCTGGGCAGACTCGGTCTAACGTTGTCTGGTGCAATAAGACCAGGCAGACTCCCACTTTTCTTCTTTCTATATTCCGGGTTATCCGGGATCTTAAGGGAATGGAAAAGTATTTACAATTTGGTTCATTGGTTACAACTATTGGGTTAAAAACAGCAAAAACCTTCAGGGATACGTTTATGTGAAGACTTAATATCCCTCGCTCTGATAGCATACTGGCATATCTGAGTATTATTCATATTTGATCGAGGTGATCCAGCCGATGTGAAGGATCTTGGAAAATGAGTATTTAAGTTTTGAGCGTACACCAAGATGTACGCATATCTGTGCCGTTACGAAATTCTGGCAAGTAGAGCGACTGCTCGCGTACTCGTATATACGTATCTTGATTACTTGTTTCAATTATTAAGTCTTTCTAAACCAACGCGATAATTGATCCAGAGCGCCTTGAAACAAGAATCTAGGAACTTGTTCTTGTTATAATGATGGTAAACTTTTAATGATAGCGATCGCCTCGAGGTATTAACTGAGCTATAATAGGGTATTTGTCTTGCCCAAATAGTAATTCTGTTTGTTTCTCAGCCACCTTCATATATCCAGATGTTATTCTATACCCTTGCTGGATATGTAGTGCATATACATGACCCCTTCTCACTGTATGCGGGCAAGTGGAGCCGTGGAAGCTTAGCATTTCGGAAAGGGACAACTGCATGCTGTGATTTGATCCTGAGTTAAATATCCAGCTATGACAAATTTGGGACGGCAGAATGCCAGGTACACTAAGGGGCCTGGCTTTTACAAGGAATAACTCCTCTCCAATCTCATAGGCTATTGTTTGTCTCGTCCCAACATGAAAACATGCCGAAGCGTGCCCATTTGGGCGTTTATGTAAGTTGAGCTAAAACCGTCAAGGCGGTGAACACCCAGACGCTTAGCAGGAATTTCAATATCCATTACCTTTTTTCAAAACGAATGCTAGATCCATCGACAAAGCAAACCGTGCTAGCGGTAGCACATCCTTTTTATCAAATCAACCTCACTAAAATCTACTGATCCTTTCCTGGCTAGGCTAGACCCCTCCACTTGACTCTGATTCTTTACATTTACACCCCACTCAATTTCTCAAGTACTTGACAAATCGAATTTCGCAATGAGGATCCTACAGTCACCTGCCAAAAGCAATTGGCTTCCTACGCTCTTAAAATCCTACCATCAATGGGTATCCTCTCATTACAAATATTCATGCTGCATATCCACCGCGGATGCTTTGCTTATGACAATGTACTTTGCTATCTCTGTCTTCATGGCAACATATGATTTCGCCATGGCGGAATACCTCCAAGAAAATGCGGCTGGAGAGAAAGGATACAAGAGAACTATGGGGCTTTTGAAAGCCCGAGGCGCTATTGTGTGTCTCCCAATTTTCTTCAAGGATCCTAAGTATATCCCACTGCATGAAAACCGAATGACGAATGACTAATAGAATATTTCTTTGTTTAGACGGTAGTCATGGCGTACGCTTGTCTCTGTGCTTTCTATTGGATCGTCAGCTGGCTGTCTATGTCTCCAGGAGCCTTGCATCCCGCAAATCTTGAAATTGACAAAGCATACAATATAGTGGTCCGCTTATACTCCATTATTACCGTTACCGCTATTCTCCGAATTGCCACTTTTGTGCTGTCATATCCGAAATAGTATTCGGAAGATATCTTACAACTGGGTATATCGGCTAATGATTACATTGTAACACCTCTATCAACAAAACAAGGTAGTAGTACTTTGCGTTTCATCGTGAGCGATGTTTTTGTGTACTTTTGGAAATGGTCTTTTTTTCTCTTGTAAGTTTCCCTAGCATCAAAGTTATACTATAGCGAGCCTCCGGTGCGAAGCTAGTGGTATTGGGCCTCGTTCCCAAACTCCAAGAAGGATAACTGTGATTATCTAATATAATCGAAGATGACTTAACGATATTAACAGGGATATCATAATGTATAGAACAACAGCATCGATATCCCTCCTTTCCTTTCTTATTAACCCAGACTTTGTTAATTTCTGGCTCTCTTCCCCCAAGTTCTCGGGGAGAAAGAGTGAAATTTTCGAAATAGCATTTTTTACTGCTACGCAACCGTTCTGGACTACGCTGGATATACTCCTCCTACTTTGTGAAATACTCGAATGCTTCACTAGTTGTGTGTACGAAATCCTTTTCTGTCGCAAGCCGCGACCTCAAAATCAATATGACTGGGAGGAAAAACATGGCATAGCGAAGATTAGACACCCACAAGGCTATAAAGAGCCCAAGCTTAGCGTTACCTACTATTGGGCTCGGCAATTTTGGGATTTCTTCTCCGTGCACATGGGAATCTTATTTCACATAATAAGAGTTCGATTCTTGGGCTACTGGTTCGATATAAAGTTTTGGTGGATAAAGGCACATTTGGATTTTCAATTGAGAAGGATTCGGGTCAGCATCGTTAGCACTGCTGCGGAAACTTCTACACCAGGCCCTATTGTATCAGAGGCTGAGGGCCAGGAAAGGAGTCTAGATCTCGAACGGCAAGGCGATGCAACAATGGAAACTGGTAACTGGAACAGCAGTTTTCTGGACTCGGCATTGAGCAGTTATAACGATATTGAACTACAAGAAATGGTGCAAAGAGAAGATCAGAGACCATAAATCTCTATCATTAATCGGTAGCAAGCGGTTCATACTGGTCCCCTTCACAAACCTGGCGATATTACGCCGGAATTGGAGAAGCGCACTCTCTAATGTATTGCGACGCTGTTTAAAAACTTCCAATGCTACTATTATACAGGCAGCTCAAAGAATAATTTAGTCTGCAAAATGCCTTAATGCTCTTGAACCTAAGCCCTTATTAAACCCTAGTTAGAACGCCTAACGAATATGAACGCCGCACAGTATGATCTTGGTAGATTTCTTATTTCTCCTAATGGTATCTTGCAACTCGGTGGCTGCCTAAATGCCCTAAAAATCGGCATCATCCTCATCAGCAAGCAATCTGGTCCGCTCGTTGGCTGGTCTTCCCCTCCAGGTTTGATGATCCGCCTCATGTACAAAACTATCATCCTCGTCTGCTCCATCTACAAATAATGCGGCGTCTTGTTCTTCTCGTTTTCTCCTTCTTTCGAAGATTATAGCCATGGCTAGCAGGCTACCTTGTAAAGTTCCCGTAACACAATAAACAAGCCAGCTGCTCCAGTCTGTACCTTCCCTGGTCGCCAAGGATAACGCCCAGATGAAGGAACCAGGGGTTTGGATACACATCATTGGGATGCTCAAGCTTCCGACGGCTTGTAACTTGTAGGTTGTGTAGATTTGTGGAATGTACTGAATGCTAGCTAGGACGGTGGATTGAATGCCGAGGAAGGAGGTCCAGTTTAATATAGCGGTAGGAGAAGCCACTCGGTAAAGATAGACGGAGATCGCAATGATAAAGACGAGATGCACGAAAGAGAGGAGGGAGATTGTAACGGCCGTGGTAGGACTGGGGCTCTTGTGATGATGGGAATCCGTTGAAAGGGTGTCGGAGGTTGGGAGAACCGGTGTCGCAAGTGGGAAGTAAATTAAAAAGAGTAATAAACTGGAAGGATGTGAGTAATTTATCTGACATGTTGAAGGAACGGAGTAGTCCTACATGACCATGAAGCACGTCCACTGTGTCGTGACTTGCAGGATCCCAAGCATGCCCGCGAAACATTGAAACGGGCCGAGATCAGACGCGCAACATTCAACCACGCCCCATCCTAGCATCCAGATGTTGGCTAGAGCACATGTTCCAGATGTGACGCCTAGCAGCAGGAACAGAGGTGAGATTCCTTCAGAGGTCCGACGAGAAATAATTCGGTGGTGCTGGGGTAGATACGAGATCAGTATGCCTAAGAGAAGGCAGACGGAGATGGTGAAGTTGGAATAAGATGGACTGGTGAGCAAAGAAGAGCTACAGTCTATCGCAGGCGTCTGCGAGAAAAGAGAGGCCGAAAGCACCATCCTGAGGCTCTAGCGACGAATATTTGTTGGTCGCGATGTCGAAAACAAGGAGGTTGCGAGATGATGAAGCTGGCGAGGTTGGGATCGCGCTGGCTGGTCTTGGCTTGGTCGTATGACGGCACCCAAGAATCAACACAAAACTGACCGAATCGAATCCCTGTCATATGACTCGGAGGGTGCTCCGCATCGGGTATTTAAACACGACTGTCTTAAAAATAAATATATTTCGTGAATTAAACTGGTAGACTGGCTAACTTTTAAGCTGACTGGTTATAAAATTAGCCTATTAATAATTAATTATAAAGTTCAAAAATGGAAAAAAGTCAACACAATATATTCACCTAGCTTTTCGTCAATATATGAATCGCGACAAGCCATATTTATGAAATCACACCAGCCACATTACTAAATACGACAAACTGGTATGTATAGTGCTTGGTTTTTGAGATTGGTAAAAGTTTTTACATGAATGAATGATTGAGATCTGATGGAAATTGTGATCGACAATTGATTTGAGGCTATTACACCCTATTTTCACCGTACATTTAATGAAAGCCCCGAATGCCTTGCGACTTTTGTCGCAAGAGTTTAATGTTCTGTTTAATGAAGCAGTTAATATGGGTGTAAAATTGAGTGTTTCATCATGAATGTGGCTGGTGTGGTTTCGTAAATGTGGCTTGTCGCGATTCATATATTGACAAAACTCGGTTTATATATATCTTGACTTTTTTCCATTTCCGCCCGCCATAATTAATTAATCAGCATAACCAGATTGCTTAATAGCTTGTCAACTTGCTTAATAGCCAGCCGGCTGAGTAACTAACCGGCTTGGATAGTAGCTGGCCCACCAGTTTAATAGATAGCCAGTTAGTAGTAATAAGCATTACCGTAATTAGCTAACTGATCATGTGCGAAAATTCACCAGAGAGCCAATACTGGCCAGTTAGTTTGCTAGTGTTGCGGTTCGCGCTGCTTTGGGCAGTAATTCCTCCTTAAACAGTCGGGCATTGATTGTTAGGTTAAAGAACGGTATTGTTGTTATTATGATTATTACTGAGTGTCTTGTTTGATATATTTAACAGGCAGACGAATCTGGATATCGATCCGGAGGGATTTCATTGTAAAAGTTATTTCCCTAGATTTCGCTCATCGACCATAGTAGCCTTAAATGAATAACTACTCCGCTAATTTGAAAATACTCAAATATCCCGCTAGACTTCCTCGCTTGCGTCCAAAATGTAATCGAAATTTTCTTTGTAAATCCATTTGATCGCTAGGTCGCTCTATTTCAATGTGGATATGTTAGCCTGATTCGCTGGTCTATAGCTCCATATTATATCTGAGCATGAGAAAATGTTCAAGGTATTTGTACCTCAATATTCGTTCGAAGGTAAACCTTTTTATCTGCATATTCAAAATTGCAACTCCCAAGGTTTATCCTCCGTTTGTCCGAAGTCCAAAAGATCATCCCAACGACACAGACGGGATTCGGACCTAATACACGTGAATGAATTCTCTTCAAGAAGATATCGGCAGCGGTAAACGATTCCCCCTCGTCTGAATTGACTTGAAATGTCGTTTTGGTGAATCTTCGGCCGCATATTCTGCCTAGCGTTGCGGGAAGTTGTCGGGATCCCGGATATTCTGGATCGTCACCATAGCGTATACACATCCCAGCTATGTGATTATCATGGACGAAGCACTCAATCTCACGGCAGTTAGCCAGTTTGGCCACCGACATAAAGAAAACCCCACCGGAATCTACCGTAACCCTCCCCGATATCTTCCTATCCATCGATTCGTCCCATGAATAGATCTGGGGGTTTTTAAAACTGGTTGGGTCCTTAAGCCCGAGGGTTACTGGTGGCAGTTCCGCTCGAGAAGAAGTTATCAATCCCAAGCTAGCAAGCTCTGGATCTTGTGGATCTCCAGTCTATTTTTTTGAGTGAGCATCGATATCGCTAGATAATAGTTGTGTTTTTGCCTAAGGGCTTCCATGAAAATTACCTCGAAAAACCCGGCAACAATCCCGGATATAAAGTTTCCTGTACCGGACACCAAGCTCTTGGTAGTATATGGTGCTAATTTAGGGGCTGTTGTAAGGTAAAAAAGAAGCTCAGAGGAAGAATATACCTGTTCCAAGTGTTTAAGTCAATAATTTCAGTTTTCAGTGCTTCAAACTCTAAGGTTGCCTTATACTTACTGCGAGACCCGTAATTGCCTTAGAAAAGTCGTCTATAAATACGTCTATAGTGGTGAGAACTTTGGCATCTTCGAGCATTACCGCTGAAGATAGTCCTGTATCGGAACCTAGTATCAACGGGGACTTTTCGCCTTCTAAGAATAGTCCGACACCGCAAATACTGCCGCGAGAATTTAACCAACAGGCGAATTGTTTCACGACCTTTTCCTCTAGGAGGATATATCTGATGGGAGGAGCTTGGCCTCGTAGTGCCATAGAACTGTAGTTTTGGCTGCAATATGAGGAAGCGTAGTCGATCTTGAGGCTAGGATTAGAGTATACTGGCGGAATCTCTGGTTTCCAAGAGTAGAACTGAATCAACCGTTCTTGGCGGTCTAAATCCTGCTTTTGGACGAAATTTGGACTGAGGATTGCGAGCTCGGTAACTTCCGAGTTCTGAGAGGTAACGAGTTAATCTGGTTTCGATAGTATGGGCGTGGGATACAGCAACTGAATGGCTCTGCTTACCCCTAGTCCAATGTGGATATCTGCGATTTCCACTCCCTCAGAAGAACTAGCTAGAAACCTTCGGGTAAAACAAACATCTCTATAACCTGAGAACACTGGTTCAATTCCGATGTTGGTCATTTTAATGCCGCAGATACCGTATTTGGAACTAGCAATAGACAGCATGGAAGTGGCGGGGAGGGTTAAGCAGATATATTCTTCATCTCCACGATTTATAACTCCTAATGACTCGCCTCCGGGTAAAAACCGGAACCCGCTGACGAAACGTAGCTCACCATCACCAGTGTAAGAAACATACAAGCCTGTTACCTTGAGTGGTCCTACGCTACCGTAAGAGAGAGATTCTGCCCCGGTATTGAGATAAAACCCTTCTTTCTTAATTTCAATCTGCCGTAATGGCGGCTTCCCATATAAACTGTCCGTGTCATGCAGATTGTAGCGTTGCGATTTTTGTATATCCATAATCTTATTCACAAGCATTGAGAAAATATCCCATCGCCTCTTTAAATTCTTTGAAGCTAGTGGGTCTTCTGAGAGTGCTTTTTTGGCAAATAAATATCGGGAATACCATGGTATCTTGGATTTCTCATCTAAGAACCGCGGGTCCAGTAGAAATTCTAGCTCGCCTCCAAGTTTGAATTGGGATTTCCAAACAAAGTCCGGAACTTGCAACGTTTTTGTAGACTTAATATTCTTGAGGGATAATATATCCGACCCGGGCAAAAACGAGAGCACTTTGTGGGTAAGCTCAAGCGGCAGAGGTAAGAAATCGGGAAGAACCAGGTCAATCGTTGGTTGCTGTTCGAGTTCCAAATGCTCTCCATATTTGTCCTTCGCTCGCACTGGAAGGCTTAGATGCCTAAGCTGTTCGATACCAGTATGGGAAAGAAAGGAGTATTCAATGAAGGAATATGGGTTGCTGCGACGCAGCAGTTGATAGCTGCGCAATTCTTCAGGGTTTATGAAATACTCGTGGGACCACAGAGGGTGAAAACCATCATAAGGTGTTGTATTAAGCATTTCGTATAGTAGCGGCTGGCTGGCTGGAATATCTTGCATTCCAAGCCTTTCTGCGACGATTTTGAACAGTTCCCAACAGTCATCATGCATCGGGTAGCATGGAAATATTGGTCGTCCGGGATCGTGATTCGCCTTCTTGCCTGATCTCCCAACTTGATATTCTGTACCCATCATGATAGTTTGCTGGAGAGACTCATTCCAAATTTCCACTCTGGGCTGTGGGGAAGGCACATTGGATAACTCTCCGCGACTGCATATATAAGCTGGTCGCGACCAGTTTGCATTGACGCTGTAGGGATGGCCACTAATTTTGGGGTGCACTAGCGAGCATGTACACATGCGGACGATATATTACATGGTTAGACACCGGAACGCGGGCCAAACCTTGAACAATTGGTAATTACTTACGGATCCAGATAGTTTGTGAATTCAGTCTTCCCCATCTTTGTCCTGCAATGCCCCCTCCGCAGAGCACGCAGGAAACCCCCGGAATCATGATATCGCTCGATGGGAGGCACCAGGCGCATGCAACTAGGGGCGGATGAGGCGCGTGGAAACAGCGATTTTACGAGTCGAATACACGGATAATCAAAATAACTGTACAATACGGAGCAGAAGCTGAATGGAAACAATGATTGGTTGCCTTGAGTGATATATATACTGAACGATCGCGAAAGAGAAAGAACGCAATTAAGCATCTGCCAAAACATGCTATAACAGCAGTGGTGCCTTCCCTGTCGCGTTAACAACACTAAACAACATTAATATGAAGCGGTTATTGCTCACAGGTGCCCGGTAAATTGGCGGATCGAATTTCAAGTGCAAGCGGATCCGCCAGATAATTAATTAGCAAACTACTTGTTTAGTACCTTTTGAGAAGCCTACCCGCGATGTAACATGTATGCTTGGACTCTCATGATCATATACCAATGACGCTTCTAACTAAGCTACTGGTGCCCATCCATTTTGTCCTAAAATATTGACAGCGCCATCTTCCATTCCAAAATAGGCGATTTCAGGCCGTCCTTTCCAACCCCTATCTCCTCCATAGAACAATCCATGCTCAACCACTCCCACAATCCCCTTGATGGCCTCGGCTAGATCCTGTACGACACTTTCTCCATCCGCTAGAACGGGGAATACGGCGTCCAATAAGAAGTTTCCATTGTCCGTCACACATGGTCCTGCCTTTGCCTTCCCACCGGGTCGTAAGATCACTTTGGTGGCTCCTAAGGCGACCAATTTCGCAGTAACGTATGGATAAGACGACGGTACAACTTCAATTGGGATTCCGGATGGCCACGTCGCAGGTGTGCATAGCGTCTTTGAGATTTTTCTGAAGTCCGCGACGACAACAAACTTGTTGGCTTGAACCGCAACAATCTTTTCCTGGAATAAACAGGCTCCACCTCCTTTAATACAGTTTAACCGGCTGTCAACTTCATCTGCGCCGTCAAATGCGACCGAGATGGTCTCGCCCGCTGGAAGCAAGTCGATATCTAGAATTTGAAGATTGTGCAAAAGCAGCAATTGCTTAGACTGGAACCCGGTTGGGATAAATTTCGTCGATGATGTAAGCGATTTGTCTAGGGCGGCTATGGAAGCCACGACATGGACAATTGTGCTGCCAGAGCCGATGCCAATGTATTTAGGCGGCGAAGTCGGGTAGTTTTCCTGAACGGCGGTTTGTGCAGCGAGTTGCTTCGCCGAATTGACTAATTGTTCATTCACGGTGGCCATTGTTCGGAGATTTAGAATTTTCGGGGCGGGGTATCGGTATCGATGGTGGGGCAATCGATGGGCGTGGACGCGAGGACCTGGCAAAACTAATCTAATCGGGAAACGAGTGAGTATCTTCATGAAGCCATTACTAGTAAGCACTTGTGGGGCTGAAATGCCCAATTGGATAGTCTCTGGGGCTTGAGATGAAAGGTATCTTGATAGAGGGGTGAAGTTGAGAATTGCCGAAGCAGTTCAACTCATTCGAAGCCGAATATTTAGGTTCGGCAGGAAACCGACTCGGAGATGTTGGATTGTTTGGCTGCAACACAACAGTGTATAGCCTTGCCTACCAGAGGAAATTCGCTGCTGTACCGTATACCTAGAAGCTCTTGAGAGGTAATAAGGAGATTATCGACATTAACGGCCTGGAAATGTCAATCGAGTGAAATTTGTCTTATATAGGTTTGCGGTTCGGAATGATCGGATGGATGAACAAGACCTAGTCCAACTATTAAGGTGTACATAGTATTCTTACCTGTCTGGTGTTGAGTAATCGATGTAAGCTAGCGCTTGAATATATACGTAGCAATGTCTGGGATCCTAGAGTGTACCAGGTTTTAACTGGTCGCTATGTGCATTTAGCTTGCGATTACCTATCTGTATCATTATCCCAACCTATCATCGAGTATAAACGCGCGAATCCAGTCAATCGAAATCGCGGGATGTGCGTGTAGTTTGCGAACTCTTGCCTAACCTAATTAAATTAAACGTGTGCTATCTGTCTAGTTGGATGTAATTATGCAAGATATATTTATCTCGACGCTGTGAACCACGGTAGTTCATCGGAAACTCTCTCTCGTCCAAGTACACGTTAAATCTAGAACCCGATCGTCTCGCCTGATTTCCGCTTTAATTTATTTCTCTGAAATAGATCTATCAATATATTGTATCCGATATTTCTTAGCCGTGAAATTGTAGTCGAGTTTACCACTAGCTCTCCTCTCCCTCCCACAGGCGGTTTACTCCCATCTTTAAGTTTCTTTCTCATCCACTTTTCATAGCGTAAATATATTTCCTGACTTTCCATATCCCCGCTAATAGGTACACCCGTGGCGTTCCAGTCTAGGTAGTTTCTTATGAGTTTGACGGATTGACAACTCACCCCTTGATACATTCTGAAGTCTAATTCTACCTCAGTTTCTGACTGGTCGTATAGCGACATGAAGAACGATGATTCTTCGAAGACTCGGTTGTCATATACTGTTATTGGCTCCGCAATCTCTGCTAATTCTTCAAATTGCCGCTTTGAGATAAGTGCGGCGATTGGATTACCAATGTAAAGGAATGTACGGTTTGGATCCGACTCTTTTTTGCAGGCTGTATATAATATATATTCGATCGGTCCGTCTGTTAGAAAAGTTCTTAGTTTTTTCACTCCTAGGTAGTACACGAACCAAAAAAATCTCTATCGGGATATTCATATTCCAAAAAAGACGAACCTCCCTTGGCTGGATCGCTGACCTGTGAGTCAATTTCAAACCATAACTCTAGCGACATCAGCCGATTTTGGTTCTGCAATGGTAATTCTGGGTACGGCGGCATGACCGCTAACCTGCATGCGCTGTATTTAGTAACCAGTCTTGGCAGAAACCTAAAATAAAATATATTAAGTCAACAAGACTGAAAATACTACTAACAATCTAGCGTCTTCGATACTGCTCGTTATTTGTATAGCGGCTTTTTTGTTTGGGTTTAAATTGTTTTTTCCCGTTATATAGTCTAACACTGGCACGGCCAGATAGGACAGCGTAAGATACGGGAAGAAAAGTTCCATTACGGGCCACCAATTGTCATGAAACTCTCTTAGCCCCCAAGTCCAGAATATCGAAGCTGCAGGAAGATTCCGTGATGTAGGCTGGTAAGTTTCGGGAGAGAGGTAATCTACATTGACTGTGGTGAAATGATTATGATCACAAATTTCAACATCCGTACGTTGTCGATCGGAGGAATAGAATTGGCAAACTAAATTTAAGGCAAGCAAATCGGAAAGTAATATGATTTTTTTTTGAATGTTTGTGTGTGTATAACTGATATTGGGGACACTAGGGATAGGATTAACTGGCTCAAGCAAGTAGAGCTCGTTTTGATCAATGATCTTTTTGTCTTTGGGATCTGTTGGTACAACATATATGGTGAATGGCCAAGTTCTCTGCTGGTCGAGTGCATCTTGGGAACTCGTTACTGCAAAAAGCAAGAGCAGGCACCATGGAGAAACTCTTGGCCAGGGAGATCGCATTCTGAGACGGGGCGCTCAGACTGGTACCTGATGGTTTGACTCTGTTGGTGATCGAATACTTGTGCAACTATCTATGGTGTAATACCTACAACGTGTGCACGCATGCGCGCTATCTTTAAAATCTCATTTTTGTGAAGTAAGATTTTGACTTATCATGCTGTGAGATTATGAGGGTGTGCCAAGTGGCAGGGCGGCATATGAGCTGATATTAACCTAAAATCATAAATGTACAGCACTAATAAAACACTACGTAGGACAAATCGCCTCATAACTGTGCTGATATAACAGTCTTGAAATAGGAACTTGGCGAAAGAAATGTAGACAAATTTTTTCTTGGCTCTCTCGACTTAATATATAGTGTTAGGTAGTATTGCAACAGTATTTTCTGCGGGATCTAAGAATTGTACAGGCCAAAGTTAAGCTCCAAGTTAGTCAGGGACAGCATGGCTATGAGATTCCAAATAAATATCCACGCAACGGAACAATCCTCGGTTACTGAATCTACTAACCTAATATACGGGAAGCTTGAGTAATTGCTACTGAACAATTCAGGGTTATTGAGCCTTGCAGGTTATTTTGGCGATCTCAAGGCAGTGCGTTCAAGGGATATTGAGGGGTTTTTAGCTAACGACGGAAATATTCTGAGGGCCATATAGATTTACCGTTGATGGAATACACAACACATCTTAAATCAGGATGTCCCTTAAGCACGGAATGTAGAATTGGTTGGGACTCGAGCGACTTATACAATACGGACTCGAACATATTGACGGATAGGATTACGGATCTCTCAAGAGAAGATGTTGAAGACATGTGGAAAAAGGTCTCACCAGACAACAATACGTGGACAACAATTTGGGTACTTCCTGAGGATCTTGAGGACGAAGCTGAGTATGATTAATGGAAGTATGGCGGCGCTCTATGGTGGGTGCTATGAGATCTCAATTAACTACTATATAGCGGGTAGACACTAGGGAGGTTTTTTCCTCAGGTGATTTAAAGTAAGATCCAATACCAGTTTGATGCGCCGGTTCAATATCTCAGATATATATCGCACCTTTAACTGCAATACGCTTTTAATGCATAGAGCTCTAGCGCTAGTTAATACGTTTTGACATCTTAATACTGCCAGTGGTTCTGCTTACGCTGAATGACAACTCCCAGAGACCTACCAAACACGAGTCTTAAATATCTATTGTAGGATACCTAGGAAGTGCGACCGAGAATTTAAAGAAGCCCGAAGGGTTTAAAATTTAGAATAAATGACAGCAGCTGTATTGTTCTAAACAACTCAAACTACTAAACCTTCAGTGAGGCACGCTCTTGTAGAGGTCAGGCTCGGATATCCGTCTGAAGACTCGTAGATACAGCCCCATTAATAGGCCTCTAAGACTTTTCTTAAGACATTGTTCGTTCGAAATTGAGAGCCTCGTTGTTCGCTTGGTGGAGACTGGGAACGAGACCAGCCTCGTCTCTCCATCTTCCGATGCACATTGCGTTGCTGCCTGGATTACAACAGCTTTATGTGTTGCGGGGAGCTAGCCAATCAGCTTTCATCTAAATTTTTTGATGCGACGACACCATGTTCTCAGCAGCCAACCAACATTCATTGCTCCATCGAATGATCACACCACTTCGCTGCCCTGTATAACAGAATCGGATACGGACCAGGCGACGAGCCTATGGCAATTAGCTAGATAGTTGCCAATGGCGGACGGAGTCCATGCAAGGTCCCTAGGTATGCCCTTCAGCTGCCCCTCTTCTACCCCCACTACCTGTGGAGCTGATTGTGAATAATTATAACTAGACCTCCTCGAGCTTTGGCATACTACTAGGCTACCCGCTATCGTTCTCCTTGTCTTCATATACCTAGTTTTAGCTTTCAGAAGCCGATATATAGCTCGTAGAAGTGTACTTGAGACTCCACTCAGTCCCTCCAAGCTCGAGCCACAACTCTCCGCAGAACCAGACGGAACCGTTCTACTACCCAGAAAGTTTGAAGATGCATCTCCGGCGAATAAACGGAGAAAGGTGTCTCCAGCTCCTAAGGCCGGGCCTAAGAGAATAACAGGAGGCGAACTACGAAAGAAGAAACCCGTGAATACAGACGGAGAGAACATCCAATCTGCGAGCCAGGGTGATCTTCAATCATCACAGAAATCAATCCAGATATTCATTTTCTATTCTTCCCTCACAGGCTCTACCGGTAAATATGCTGAGCAGCTTTCTAAGGACCTATTTTCCAAACCGCTCCATACTCCGACTCCTGTACCTCCTGCTACTGCTACCTCAAACACGTCTGCCGATGCTACTGAAAGAGCTGTATTCTTGCCCCCGATAGTCGAAAATGTGGACTATCTCGACCTGGACGACTATTTTATCTCACCTGCCACTCTTAAAACGCCTAATACTACATCCGTTTATTTGCTTCTGATACCAACCTACGAAATCACTTCCCCTGTTGACGCGTTCCTCGAGCACCTGTCAGAAACCCACCACGATTTCCGAATAGACACTCGGCCACTACGATCACTTGATGGCTTTTCTGTCTTTGGTTTTGGTGACAAAGAAGGTTGGCCTTCTGAGGAAGGCCGTGGCGGGGGAGTCTTTTGCGGCCAAGCGAAAGAAGTGGATCGATGGATGTCAAAGCTTACGGGTGGGAAGAGATTGTTCCCGATTGGTATGGGCGACGTGAAGGGTGATGCTATTGGTAGCTTGCAAGAGTGGATGAATCATTTAGAGATTGCCCTGCACGATCTTGCAAACGGAGATACGATGACTGAATACAATGGGTTAGACAGCGAAGATGAGGAAGATATAGCGCAGGATAGTGCAAAATCAGCCGAAACTCTTGTAGACGTTGAGGATATAGGCAACTCCATTCGCTCTTCTCCTCCCTCCAAAGCCAAGAAACCCAGTAATAATCTCGCTATCGATTTTACAACTACATCTAAGCGTCAACCTCCAAAGGTGAAGGAAATGGTTCCCAAAGACTCTCCAACATACACCGCCCTCACAAAGCAAGGTTACACAATAGTCGGATCCCATTCTGGTGTAAAACTCTGCCGCTGGACTAAATCTGCCCTCCGTGGTCGTGGTAGCTGCTATAAATACTCCTTCTACGGTATCAAATCCCACCTCTGCATGGAAACAACCCCATCCCTCAGCTGCAGCAACAAATGCGTCTTTTGCTGGCGACACGGCACAAACCCCGTATCGACAACTTGGAACTGGACTGTTGATGCACCAGATCTAGTCCTCCAAGGCGCCATGGAAGGCCATTACAAAAAGATCAAAATGATGAAGGGAGTACCAGGTATCCGTGCTGACCGCTTCGCTGAAGCCTTTACTATCCGCCACTGCGCGTTAAGTCTCGTCGGCGAGCCGATATTCTATCCTCACATCAACGAATTCCTCGCCATGTTGCACGAACGACGCATTTCCAGCTTTTTAGTCTGCAACGCCCAGCATCCCGACCAGCTTGCCAATCTGAAGTATGTCACGCAACTATACGTGAGCATTGATGCATCGAATAAAGAGTCGCTGCGTAGGATTGATCGGCCTTTACACCGAGATTTTTGGGAGCGGTTTCAGAAGTGTCTAGAAATTCTACGAGCAAAACGACATAGGATGCGGACTGTCTTCCGCTTAACTCTAGTTAAAGGGTTTAACATCGAGGACGAAGTAGAAGGGTACGCTGATCTTGTGGAGAAGGGGCTTCCTGCATTTGTAGAGATCAAAGGTGTGACCTATTGCGGTACCTCTACGTCCGTTGGAGCGGGTTTGACGATGCAAAATGTACCGTTCTACGAGGAAATCTGCGAGTTTGTGAGAAGATTAAACGAAGCTTTGGCGAAACGAGGATTAGGGTATGGAATTGCAGCGGAGCATGCGCACAGTTGCTGCGTTCTGATCGCTAGCAACGATTATTTCATCGAGGGCAAGTGGCATACTGTCATTGATTACAAAAGGTTCTTTGAATTGCTTGAGGAAGGGAAGGAATTCGGTCCGTTGGATTACGTGGGGCCGCCGACAGCAGAGTGGGCCAATTGGGGAAATGGAGGATTTGATGTGAGTACACGGTTCTTGTTGTTACTATCATTGGCTGGGAATGCTTGCTAATATTCGGTCTGCCGTACTAGCCTGCGGATGAAAGAGTATACAAAAAGGGAAAGAATAAAGGTAAACACTTGCAGGAAGCTCCAGATGGGGAGGCCGAGAGTGGATGTGGGTAGTGCACTGCGCGATTCGAAGTCGGCTCTTTATTTGTACTTGACTCTGCTTGTTTACTCTATAACTCGTATTAGGCACGGAACTTCATTCTATCTTGACCAAAAGTTGATTTACGTGTACATTAGTCCTACATTAAATTGTATATTAAAACGATTTTCAACTTCGGAACTCGCAAGCCAAGCCCACTTCCTCGGCTCGAGTCGTCATTATCAAAGTTTTATACCTATAAATACAGCCAATTCTATCTGATGATGGGTATGCTTCTAATCTGTTTCTAGCTGAAAAAGAAAGAATTTTCACATTTATCTCTCCTGATCATGTTTGCATAATCCTTATTTGGGTCAAACATCTCCCACATACTGGCAGGAAAGATGTGTTTGTTCCGCTCATACCACCGTCGATCTACAACCTTTGTCATCGTTGGTTCATCTGGTGTTCGGTCATCGGTCTTCTTATCTTTATCCTTTTTAGAAGAAGAGTCGACCACCGAAGTGTCATTGATCTTGCCATCTTTGAGAGTCAATGCCGAAGGATAATCGAACAGCTTTCCGTGGGGTCCGACGGTGCCGTTTACGATAAAATAGTAAAATTCATAGTGCTACAGAAAGATTTGTTAATTAGTTTTCCCATCTTATTAGATAGATAAGGGTACAGGGTTCAAGGAACTTACATGGGGGATAATAATCTCTCCTCGTACAAACATCAAGTCGTCTACACTGACTCGATGCCATAACCCTCTAGTTCGGCGCGCGCGCTCCAAGAAGAGCCACACCGCTTCGCCTTTCTTCATTTTGCATTCTCCACCAGGGACGTTCGTGCCATCATAGAAAACGAAAGGTATAGATATCTCCTCGTTGCGGATTTGTTCTTGTAGCTTATTGAATTCTTTCCGCAGGGATTCGCGCATCTCAGCTTCCTTGCGTAGCGCCGCTTTGGTGAGAACTGTTGGAGCGGGCAGGGAGGTGTTGAATTTGCGTTTCAGGATTAGAGTAGGCGCCTGCTCTTCGCTGTCGCTGTCTTTGGCTTGATCTGTAGATCTCTCTGGTGGAGGTGTGGATGTGACCGCTGCTGGTGTGTTGCCGCGCGACGACTTTGCCGACATCGGGAGAGGAGACGGGGTTATAGAAGGGCCAGAGAAGTCGTCATCGCCGTCACCATCATCGAAGGATAGAAGGCCACGTGATGTAGCTGTCTTCTTGCGCTTCTTGGGCGCTGGGGGCTTTACGTTCCTAATCTTGTTAGTCCTGTTCTCCAAAAATGGGAAACGATTGTAAAATGAAATAGCTGGGGGATTTGAATATCATGCATGCTGAATAGAAGTCGCAGCGGGGAAATGCCCTTACCCATCACTACCAACGCTACCAGCGCGACTACCACCAGTAGACCCAGGCGCGGATTGGTTTGCATTCGCGGCTTCACGCTCTTTCTGCTCGAGAAGTTCTGCGCGTCGTTTTTTAAAATCGGAGAGATGGACGAGACCAACAGTCTGCGATTTGAGGACGTCTTCGAGGGTTTCGTTCTGTGATGTGAAACGGAAGTTGTGAGTCGGACGGTCAACCGCCGGCGTTCCCGCCTTACTGTTGGAATTCGAAGGTGGCATCGTATAGTAACGGCCCAGGAGAGAGCCGGTGCTTCGTCCGAGATTTCGATGTCGGTGGTACAGATGTAGAACGTTGGTCGCAGAGTTGAAGGTTGGAAGGTTGGGAGGCGGAAGCTCGAAGACGTGATGGCGAGACTTTGTCCGTTTTCCCGAAATAGCAACACCAAAAATACCACACTAAACCGTACAGCCAAAGGCTTGGATTGTTGCTTGCGAGCAAGGTTGCAAACCATGTTCAAAAGCGGAACGCGAGACGACCAACATTCGACTCCAGAGTAATAACATCAGAACTTATGCTCAACTCTGCCTAGACTCCCCGCGCTATAGCTAGCTAGCAGTAATTCCGAAATAAGGCTCATCTAGTGCTCCTAAAAATCATGAAGAAAGACCTGCCATCAGGTCAGTTGACAAGTCCTCATCCACGGGTGGTATATAAACAAACATCTACACACCTTTGACTTTCTCTCTAAGTAGAGCATCGTATAGTTTCTGATCAAATCCTACGCATTGCAAGTGCATCCAGTGCATCGGTATGTCTCCATTCTCGATCTTCTTCGTCACTAGCGCTGCGTCCTGCCTTTTTACCGCATCTTTCCACTGGCTTTCCGTAAATCCACCTTTTGTTGTGAATAAATCTTTCGCCCATTCGTATCTCTTCATTATGATCTCTTCCCCCCAGTGGTTGAGCAACCGCTTCGAGCCAAGATGCATCCATCGCTCGAACGAACTGAGCGCCACAACCTCCACCAAAATGTACTGACCACAATACTCCCACTGACTTCTTCCACGAGCTACGAATACCGGAAAGTTTGGCTGTCCCTTCGAGATCGGGTCCAGTGAATTTTGGCCAAGTTGCATGATACTGCAATTTTGTCCAGCTTTTTTGGGTGCGTGGGGGTTCCAGGCGGGTTGGATGGCCAGATAGCCTTTCGTCTGAACGGGAGCGTTCGGCTTCGACCTGGTAGGGCATACCAGATTACGGGTATTCCCTCCAATGAGAGGGCTAATATGGCCGCGTCTGCTGAAGTATTCTGCCTTCAACGGAAGCGTGGAAGCGATATGAGGTGGCAAATCACCAAGTTTTAGAACGCCCGCCGGAAAGGTAGTCTCACGATTTGCTGAGGAAACTGTTTCGAAAGAATCACTTGATGCTGCTGGGCTCGGTGACCTAGGGTTGTGATCCAGATTTTGGCTAGAATCTAGCGGGGAAGCGACGTTCGCCGAAGCTTGTGGTTTGTTGCGGACCTGATCCCACCTGGGTAGTGGAGACACGGTAGGCCAACGATGAACAACGGGAAGGTCTCTGGAGGATCCTGGTGTCGACGGTAAACCCGACATGCTTGCTTTATTCTTGGCCTTGTCTAGTGCAATTCGGCTGTTTTGTGGGGTTCCCGGTTGAGAGGGAACCTTGTTCTGCGCTGGTGGAATGCGCTTTGACCAGTTTAGATCGTTGACTTTTGCAACTGCCTGCAGCATTGCCTGCCGCCTTGGAGTACTCTGTAACCCAGGTGAACTAAAGTCGCTTTGGTCTTGTAAACCACGCAGTTCTTTGCGTGGCGTTTTCAGGCTGCCCATTTTGGAACCATCAACTTGAGGTACAGTATCATCGGGTTGAATCTTCTTTGGTCTCCCGCGTTTCTTGCCAGAGTAGGGCGGCTTGGGTGAAGAGATATAGTCGACTCCCGATAGGGGATCTGAGGACAAAACTGAATTTGGCTTTCTAGCGGGCTGTATGAACATGCCATCATCATCGTCACCATAACCACCAACCGCATCGACAGGGTAGAGATCATGTGATCTCCGCCGCCTTCGACCTCTTATCTCTTCTCCACCCTCTTCCTCGTTAATTTTGAGTCCCACACTGAACACGCTATAATCAATTGTTTTTCTTTTCCTCCCTCTACCTTCGGGGACAGGCGACAAGGCCGATGGCTCATCAATGTCCATCTCGACGAGTTCAGGTTCGGGCGCGCGAGTATCAATGAATCCAGGAGTACAAATCTCGCCAAATTTCCCGTTTTCCTCCCAGCACTTAGCAGCTACTTGTGTCAGGAGCGAGACGTTCCATGATCCCTGGAGACGAAGATGCTCAGGCTGCGGCTCCTCGCCGATAGCTAGACTGAAGCTCACCCATTCTTGGGGAGTCAAGGGTTCTGTGGGAATAACGTGACGTGAGATTCTGCTAAAGCCGGTTCGATTCATTTTTCAGATGGTTCATTAATAGGTTATCTGCGAAATCGAGATATGACGATGGTGGTGGAGGTGTTGTAGGGCAGCATGCTAACAGATTTAACGTTGGGAAGACGCGACGGCTGGGTGGCCTCACAAAGAATCCGGCTCCCAAACAACTGCTAACAGCTCGTCGCGACAACACACGTTTTACGACATCTGCAGGGCAACTGGTTACGAGACTGGTTGTACTCAGACTCGTAACCAAACTTGTGGTTGTACTAACACCGGCTAGAAATTTGATTGGAAGAAGCAAAATTCTAAACTACACGCAAAGGAATTCCCCATTGTACGTTTGGTTTGGTCTTCCAACTCCTTTTTAGATACCATAAATGCTAATCGCGGCAACAATTCCAATTCCGATTGGATATGGTTGCTAATTCTACAGTATGCGCGTCTACAACTCATAAACTGCAGTCCGACTGCTGATGCCATCGAACACGACCGTATTGTTGATCGGGATATACTGCTTTGTAATCACCTTGATAACCTCTTGCGACACAATTCCACCTGCAAAGCTCGCAATATTGTGCAATTCTCCGCCACCCACTCGGACACTATATCAAAAAGGCCAATTTGTTAGTGATCTCCCTTTCTTGTGACTTATACAAAGGAACATAAATAGGAACCAGCTTACATCTCTCGGATAGCTTTTGAGGTACCCTCCAATAATTCCGGCGAGTGTGTGATGCTTAGCTTGTCCAACAACGCGGCAACATGTTTGTCAAGGCTCTCTGCGTCGCTTTCGACTGTGTCATCTTCAGCACCAGGAGCAATACGTTTGCTATTTGATTCATCCGAGATGAAACTTTCGTAGGCACGTAGACCGAGGTAATAGTGTATTAGTGATGTTGGATCGGAAATTTCGTTAGCTTTGTATTCAAAACCTACGTTAGTATTGGCTCACCAAAGGAAGATGCGAAAGGGTAGAAAACACATACAAATCGTCTTTGCCTTCGGACTCGATTCGTATTCCTCCTTCAAACTTCTCCCTCTAATCAACTTGATATACCCAGCATGTTTGCAAAATGTTTCCACATCACTCTCGCTAATTGAATCTGCGTCCTTCCCCAATTCCACCAGCAAGGATTTAACAATTTCCACCACAGCAGCAAGGTCCGACCGTGCCTTGGCTTTAAAAACGTTCTGTAGCTGAATGTAATCTTTCGACTCCGCTTTCATATCAGGTAAAGCACCAGGAAGCGGTAATAGTCCATCATTTTTCAGCTCCGTGAAGTCTTTGATGGCGCGAGCAATAATCCAGAAGTTTGTTGAGTCTTTGGTTAAGGATGTACATTTTTCATCCTGAAAGACCGCCTTGGTAGCTGAAGGGATGGATGGCGGGTTAAAATGCGGTAATACTGCCGCTATAGCCTCTTCAAAGTTCTCTTCGTCGGCGTTCCACATCTTGTTCCTAACAAAGGATTTGAATTGGTTCTTTTCCGAATAATTCGAAGGGACATTGCCGTCGTGTGTCGATTTCCAATCGTTGATGGTGCGTAGAAGAATTAGGACGTATGGGAGGTGGCCGTGATCATGTGTGGGCATCTTTTCTTTATCGTCCATATCGGCTGCCTTTTCTTCAGCAAGGGCGAGGAGTTCAGGGAACGGATTAAGAAGACGGAGATCAACCGTAGATGTAGGATGTGTTTCGACGATGGTATGCTCAGAGAGGGCAAGGCGGCAGGTAACGGCGAAACCGACGCATCTTAGGACGAAAATGGGAATACCTAGCGGGTATAGTATGCTATCCAAGGTGAGAAGCGTTGAGGTAAGAATATCGCCTGTGGCAAGAACAATAGTAAACTCTTTCAGCTTTTCGGGTGTAGATTTGGCAATATTGTCGATGCTCTAGCAATCAGTGACAGTTAGGGGCCATCCTTCACTAAAATTTGAAGTAGTTACGGACATCATTGATGAAGTCGCCGTTCACGTCTGGATTTAGCTCGCATAATAATTCGCACGTCTTTTGAGCTCTTGACAAGCCGATCGAAGAATCATCCAAGAAGAAATTTGTCCCAAGGTCTTCATCTGTAATCACTGCCTCATCGACAATGGTGAATCGGCCGGCACCTGTAATCATATCCGTCAGTTCAGCTACCAGAAATATGATTTAAAACTCTACATGGCATACCAGGTAGTACCAAGTTCTTTAAAGTCTCGGTTCCAGCAGCAGTCGCATTTATCAGCAAGATATGTGCTGTTTCAAGAGCTTCCTGCCCTCCAGCTCCCCAGAGACGGAGTTGCCTGTCATATTTCTTTTCCTTAGCTGTCGGGCCCCCCGGAACAGACATCGTGAGTCGATCGATACCGTGGTATAACGTATTCGCTTTTTGTACTATGGAGACGTATTCGCTGGTATTTGATGAGCTGAAAGCGATACTGATTGCGAAGGATCTGGTGCGTTTTTGGGGGTTGAGGTGGGGAGACGTGCACCGTGTTTAGCCCCGCCACGTGTGGCAGTACAATCGAGCTCTGGTGCCAGCCTCAACCCTTGGCAAGATCCAGGAGTGTGGCGTCACACACTCTCTATGATCATCTTACTCCATGACTTTTTAATGTATCATTTGAATTTGGTTTATGGCAACTAGCCAATGTCTTCGGAACTGAATACAAAGCAGGGGCATCTATCCGAAATAAACAGTATCGGAAAGCTTAATTGACCAGTATGATATAATCATGTATATTTAGCTTGGGATATACTGATAGCCCGTAAATCCCTTCCGATTGCAACTTCTCTAGATCTTGCACTTAGCTAATAGCCGCTAGTCCAATGATAATATAATATAGGAAATCTGAACTGCTGAATCGAGCCTATGCTAGACGAACTTTGATGCGTTTTACCATTCCTAAGATCACATTAATATTCCAGCCCACCCGCCTTGGAATCCCACGCTTAAGCCGAGTCGGTACCCGGCACCGATTGTTCTGTGCCTATCTCATTATTCTAGTCAAGGATCATGATTGATTAAGTCTTACGGACCCCAGATCTATGACGCTCGAGATTTGATAAACAAAAGCCGGTTTTGAAGAAAATGAAGAGACAAAGAAGCTCCACTTGACCAATTTTCTATATGTGCTAAGCTTAAGTGTGTTTTCAAGAACCAATCAGATAATA
Organism: Dactylellina sp. 'tibetensis'; assembly: GCA_036971435.1. NCBI lineage: Eukaryota > Fungi > Ascomycota > Orbiliomycetes > Orbiliales > Orbiliaceae > Dactylellina > Dactylellina sp. 'tibetensis'. The sequence goes on along the minus strand of JAKDFA010000018.1, from coordinate 598,268 downwards.
CAATCCAAGAACATGCTCCGGATCTGTCGCCAAAATTTCGTCCGAACTTGGTTGCTCACGCTCGGCCGGCAGCCGCATATTTCAACACGAGATATTGATGACAAAACTGATATCAGCTGGATATCTCAGATTGGCTTATAGATCTCTGTATTTGTTTATGACGCGAACATGCAACATGCGATTAATTTGCCCTTTCCGGTGTTTCCCGATAGCTACCAATAGCCTCGAAACCAGGTGCTCGAGTCAAATATGTCGCCGAACCGAAAGCATGTTCGGAGAGCTAGAGCAACCCGTTCATTGGGGCCTCTTTTTTTGGGGTGGTGTGAATTTGCAACAAAGAACGGGCAAAGATCATATTCAAGTGGAAAATTGCATCCATCCTTTAATAAAAGAACTTTGGCAACCCATTGTCAGGAGTTGTCTTGTAGGCCAGATGCCAGTCCTTTCCCGGCTTCGTGTCAGGAGCTCATCAGAAGATTTTAACGGTGCGAGGAATTTTTACCCTGTCATCCTTCACTTGTAGGGTCCTGCTGCCTGATACGAAACTATTAGCTTAGGGTTGCCGCTGTACATACTAGCTTTAAGATCATCAACTGACAGATACATACACATGCACAGATGCACATGCGCCGAGAAGAATTTCTCCTTTCTGCCCCCTAGGTAGAGTGAGCTGCATTTTAGATATGAGGCAGCAGTATTGAAAGAATAGGCACGCGTGACATGACGCCGCATCCCAAGCGGAATACATTCGGAGATCTAGAAAAGGGCAAAATATGCGAATGCGAATAACACCTCATGCAGACCATCAATACCTCTGGGGTATTTGTATCTCTCGATGGTCGGCTAATTATTATGCATCCCAGCCGGCATACAAAAGCAATTATTGTTCGGAAGTATCACCAGCACCCACTGCTTCGGGTCCTGGGCCAGTTCACCCATTACTGAGACGGGGTTTTCTCAGAAATCCACAAATTGGCAAAGCTTATTCGCGCCAAACAACGAGTCGCGAGTTTTGGGCCTGTTAGATTCCGGATTACAACCTCGTGGGTGCCGTACAGGACGGGAAGTGGGAAACAAAAATGAAAGATATTGTCCTGCAGCTGAACTAGGCGATATGGTGCATGGTGGCGTTTGAAGGCAACTGAGCGATAAGTAAATCCGCACTCTCGAACGACCTATATCAATTTTTGCGATACGGCGGAAACACGTCTGCCCAGAGATGCCAAGTTGACATGGCAAAAACAAGCCTTTTCTTCCTAGGACATTCCACGAGCCGAGATGACATCCAAGTTTCATCATTCCGAAATCGATTCTGGCAGGGTATTATGAGATATGACTAGCGATGATATGATTGTTGCCGGCATCTATATTCCCTTATTCCGGCTACAGCGAAGGTTCAGAGATTCGTGTTGTTTTGGTCATTTATTGCGTTGGAGATAAGTATTCGCCTTTGCAAGTGCGCGGGTACCTCAATAGCAAGAAGCCTCCGAGAAAATTTCGAGTGTCTGACCCAAAAAATTCCTAAATTTTTTTTTTCATTCCTGACGAATCTAGAAACTGTCTCCGGAATTCAAGGTTTTGAAGCTAGCATCGGCGGGCTGACGAATCCGAACTCTCTTTGCGAAAAACGTTCATGATTCTGGGGTTTGCTCTCACAGTTATGACCACTTCTGCACCAGCTAGCAACTCCATCTCGGTCTAGTCCTTGCCAGGGTCCGGCTGCAAGCATCTTGTGCGACACCTCGGTAGGTCAGGGCCAGCCGTTGAGGCACGTTGTCACAAACTTTGATGTGATTGGCCAATTTCAACGACATGTCATATCTACCCCACGGCAGATTTACTGTGCGAAACAGTAGGAATGGAACGAGATCCAACCACCACGTCCACCTTCTGAAAAAAAGATCCAGCATTTTGCTGATGAAACCCTGGGGCCAATGGTTGCCTATGAAGCCTAGCATGTGGTTATTGTTCAACTCCCATGGCGTTCGCCGATATTAAACAAAAAGAAATGGCAGACATGCTGTTGCCCTGTCGTATCAGCCAAGCAATCTCAGCCAATTTTCCTCTGATGTAAAGAAAGAACAATCTGTGGTACGCTTAAGACTTGGCGATGGCGGGGAAAATTATTCAACGGGCTTGGTATACATCACCTTGCACAAAGCCGTCTTGGAAAAATCTTAGCTACCCAGGAAATCCGACATCCGACTCCCAATACGGCGCTGTCGCGTGAGGCGGCTCTTCGGCTTCGAAAATAAATGAGGCTCAGGTCGTGAGGCCTAAAGGGGTGACTGGCCTATCCTGAACATAACGGCTGCCTGCGATGGCTTAGCTAGAGGGGATCAATAGAGGCCAAACGCTCCCAAGGGTAAGGCCCAGAGTATTTATTACCAAGAATACGCTTTTCCGTACGGACTAGCATTGTTCTACCGCTAGATAACATCAATTGCTGGCGGAGTGCTTCGGGTAGGCGGCCGCTGACTAGCGTCATTACGGAGCCCAAGCTAACCGGCATGCACGGTGATCCCCAAATTGAGACCGTCAACAATGGAACCACCTCAAAGAAAGAGATATCGGGGCAATGCGAAAACGTCGTGGGTGGTCTGCAGTTGGAACATCTGAAGTTACGGTACCTACGTACCAAACCGATATCAAAATTTGATCATTGTGGCTAGTAGGAAATCGGAGCGGTGACCTTAGGGATCACTGCGATCCCATACCATCTGAATTAACTGGTTTTTTATACCCCCCTCGCCCACACGCTAGTTTGCAGTTCGGCATGCTTCAAAGCGGCTGCATTATTGGACTTGGAAGAGAAATTGGTCATGAAGCAGAAGGGACCCAAGTTGCTTTTCTCGGGCAGGAAATGGCATCCGCGTTGCATCTGGGGTTTTAGATATGCATGCTCCACCGCCTTGCCTGCCACTATGGTTCTTGATGTGATAATCGAAATAGGGTCCTGAGGATAGGACCCCCAAGGAAGGAACAAAAGAAAATACAGCAGGTAAAGTAACACTGTTACCTAGCTGCATGGTGTAAAAAAGTATGTCATGGACATAATCGATAACCGCCACTATTACCTGCTCGCGACTGCCTGGGACACTTGCACATCCTCGCCCTGACCGTCGAGGATTCTCTGATATATAAGGGGACTAAGCTTTGCCATTGTCCTGGCCTCTGTTCCTTTCGATGTCAGCCCCCAATCCATCGACCTAGGCCTAAAACAAATCCGATCTAGCAGTTTTCTTCGCTGGTTACTCTCAGTTGCGCAAGAAGATCGCGCTCCCTTGCATATACCAAGTCTTCTCGTCGTTTCTTAGCAAAAGCTTCTTTGCTTTGGCTTGCCCATCTCGACTCGAGGCGAACGTACAACACATAACAGGGAACAACGTATATCCGACATCATGAAGTGGGAGGAAGAAGGTTACTCCCGTTACGACGTGGACGAGCGTGGCGACCCGCTCACCTTTGTAAGTTACTTGTGATATCCTGCTAGGAGGCTATATGCTGTCCATGTGGGCGCATGTAGTTAATTCGTGTTGTTGGTATTTAGGAGCAATATAACCAGAGCAAGCCGCTCAAGGGCAAGTTTAGCTTTCTCACCAAAAATGAAATGAAGTTGCTCTTGATTGCTGGGTACGATACCATCTCTGCAAAAATTGAGCAAGTGAGGGATGACAATAGAGTAATTCGCTAACTTATCTTAAGCGTCGGTTTCTTCCTCGATTCCTACGATCTTTTCATCATCAACTTAGTCACCCCGGTTTGGATCGATGAATACTGGGGCGGCAACGCTAGCAAATACCCATTCTTCCTTCGTGGTTGCGTTAACGGCGCTGCAAACTTTGGTAACGTCATCGGTCAACTCTCTTTCGGTTTCCTCGGAGATGCCTTCGGTCGTCGCTTCGTTTACGGTAAAGAACTCATCATCTGTATCATTGGCATGATCATGGTCATCAGTCTACCCAACAGCATCCCAGACCCACACAAGAAGATGGTTTGGATCCTCTGTTGGCGTATTTTCATGGGCGTCGGTATCGGTGGCGACTATCCAATGTCCGCTTCGATTACTTCTGAGCGTACTCACTTGCGCCGTCGCGGTATCCTCCTTGGTTTCATCTTCTCCAACCAGGGATGGGGTACCCTTGCTGGTTCTATCGTTACAATCATTGTCCTAGCTGCTTTCCAAAAGGCTCTCAATGTCGACGGCCATGAAGGTCAACTCGATGCTGTGTGGCGTATCCAGATGGGTGTGGCTATTGTTCCAGCCATTGCCACCCTCTGGCCTCGTTTGACTATGCCTGAAGGAAAGCAGTTCCTTCAATCTCAAGAGCTCAACTCCAACTCCTCATCTAGCTCCTCAGTGAATAAGACAGCAGCAGCAACTACGGCCCCCAAGGCATCCAATGCCTCAGACAGTGACGATGCCGGTTTCCCCCGACACGGTTCGATGGCTGCCGGGCCTGGTGTTGCACCTCCTGCCCTCGTCTCTGGGTCTGCAGTTACCGATGCTAAATTCAATACCTTCTTCGTCTACTTTAGCGAGTGGCGCCATTTCAAAACTCTATTCGGAACCGCATCCTGTTGGTTTTTAGTCGATGTCGCCTTCTACGGGATCAATCTCAACCAGTCCTTCATTCTCACTGCCATTGGTTTCACGACCGGTAAAAACAACTACCACAAACTCATGAAGAACGCATTGGGCAACTTGATTATCGCCGTTGCAGGATATGTCCCCGGCTACTTCTTTACAATCGCATTCATCGAGATTCTCGGCCGTAAAACGATCCAGATTGGTGGTTTCCTCATCACCGCTCTCCTGTTCGGTGTCCTCGCTGGTGACTACAACAACATTCCCACAGCCGGAAAATTTGTCTGCTTCGCCTTTGCCCAGTTCTTCTTCAACTTTGGACCCAACGCTACTACCTTCATCGTTCCAGCCGAGGTCTTCCCTTCGCGAGTTCGTGGTTTCGCTCATGGTATCAGCGCTGCCGTTGGAAAGTGCGGTGCTATCCTGTCTGCCATCTTGTTTAACTATCTCGCCTCTTATAAGATCGGTCTCCCCAACGTTCTATGGATCTTCTTCGCGTGCAACCTTTTGGGTGCTGTTATCACCTACTTCTTCATTCCGGAGACTATGGGACGAGATGCTGATGTTGTTGACTACGAGGAATGGTTAGAAGCAAACCCTGGTGCCACCATTGACTCCAGGAGAGCTGAGGGTATGCTTGGTGGTAAAGGCCCCACGGAGGACTCCGAGAAGATTGGCCCTGTTGCTTAAGTAACTTTTGGTTGATTAAATCCTCTCATGGTTATTCTTTTATTTCCCTTCGTTTTGTCTTTCTCAAGGTGTTAATAATCGGGATTGTTGCGGGTCCCTGGGTCTTTTGCTGGGATACATGCATATGTGCAAAGACATTCGGGATATGAATCAAATCCGTCCTTGATTTTGCGAGCCTGCTTTTTATTTACTTCGGCAAGTAATGTAATTAGACTATTCAGACAGATGCCTTCTTGGGAACGTTGTATTGGAAAATTTCCTGATGTGGTGTCTCGATGGCTGGGACCTAATATTTTAATCCATCGCGTTGGAAGTAACGGATTATTTCTCCTCTAAGCTTTACCACCTGAATCTGTGTACTAGGTAGTTCTGACTTGCCAACGAGTTTCTTTCTTAGCGGGTCCGAAATCTTTATTATGGATCCGTCTGGGGGCTCCTCGAGTCCCATTCGTGGAGCGATTATCTATCCTATAGTAGATACACTGTATTACGGGTAATCACCACGTCTAGTTTACCTCCATGCCAGTTCCACGGCACCCGCATACGTCTCCACGTTCACTTGGGAAGCTGCATTCATGAACCTTGTATGTACAACCGCGTACATATTCCGATATTGGCTTATGCGTAAACAAATACTGGCTTCAGATTTTTTTATTGTTTATTTGTTTGCTTTACGTATATGTACCCACCGTTCACTTGCTATATATATAAAATAAATTTCATCATAGGTGCCCATATGCACAATTGATCCGAAAGCTTCCTGATATCGATTAGGAATTAATTTAGAGTTCGGTTATAGTTACCCTCGGATTTTTGTTTAGGTAAGAACAAGCGAGATGTATTGGAGTTCGTCTTTGGCTTGTAAGCATCCTTCACCGTCGCATTGTCGTGTCCCTAAAGCAGGAGTTTCAGGCACTCGGGACTCATCTTGAGTATCCTGATCTACAGCCGTATAGCTGTAAGAGCCGACTCAAATATATTACAAGGAGCCTACGCGAACTGACTTGCACGATTAGATCAACCTCCAAGACTATAACATCTATCATTTACTCAACACGATTTATCCAACACGCCGAATCCACAAAACAAGGCTCTTAGAATTATAATAGCACAGGCTGCGATAGATATCTACGGTTTGCTATTATACGCTACATAGCCTTGGAAGCTATTCGACTCTAACAATTAGTGAGAAAGTGGCGGAAATCTAGGGTCTTGATATTTTCGATTTCCACCGATAATTCAGTATCCGCCATGGCGCCATCTGCAATGCCCGGATTCCCCGCACTACCAGGCGAGCTGCTCGAGCAAATTCTTTCATACGTGTGTTCCTATCATATATTTTACATCAACTAGACTGATTAACAGTAATGGCATCACCCTAACTCGCTGGTGTGAATAATCTAGATTACATCTCCAACCGACCTGGTGAACGCCGGACTAACTTGCAAGAAACTTCACGAATGGACCATTCCGTTGATAAATCGGACTCTAAAGATAACAATACCCGGGTCTCATGGAATCGTGGAAAGTGACATTCAAAGGGCATTTGCGAAAGCATCGAGCTACATTTCTCTTCAATATTTACAAAGCATTGAAGTGATCCAATCGAACGGAGACCCTATGGGTAAAGTCGGTCCTAGACACATCTGGATATCCCCTGATCAATCGAAGTTTAATAAGATACGTGCCAAAAATCTATTTAACATTTACTTTCGGCAGCTTTTGGCCGAGTTACCCCCCGGCCAACTCAAAGCTTTTACGTGAGTACCCTTTATTCCGATATTTCTCGAGCATGGACTCCAGACATGCGCTAGGAGCTAGAAAGACTACAAATCTGAGCGAACTTATTAGCTATCGGACCTTCGTAACAGAGAGATATTGTAATGAAGATATTGAACATTATACTCTATCAATGATCTTTTCTCCTCGAAACATGATTACAGCCTTGAACTTGACTTATTCATCTTCAATTTCCTTGGATTGCTCCATAATCCGAGTGCCTCACTTGAAAACACTGGAATACAAATCCAACGGATACCCATCAGGCTACCACCCTTTCTTTACCATTCTCCACAGTTGTCAGCGAACTATACAAGAGCTTCGCTGCTTCAATGATAGGAGGGCCCTGAATTACGCCGCCGGGATGTATATGGAATCCAGTTACAAAGAATGGATGGGGTGCCATCAGTGTTGCCAGAGTCCATACGGAGTCTTTCCGGACAAGACCCTTCAACTACGAGAGCTCAAGGTTTGGCATATTCACGGAAGTAGGACTAAGATGACCCATATATTCCGAAAACATAAATTAATCCAGAATGCACCTCTGGTCGATGCAGAAATCTCAACAGGTTCGTTGACGTTTCTTGGGCTCCGAAGCCAAACCCCATTACTTGGTGTCCACAAATTTCTCGAAAACTCGGGGCTAGTTACGTCACCGGAAGTAGAGAGCAAATACCTAGGGGACTTCTTCCAAAATGCGAAGGATTTAACAAGAGTCGTAATAAATTTCCAAAAAAACATTGGACTACAGTGGTTGGGAGCATTGAAAACACATTCGGCATCTCTCAAACAACTTCATATTAGCAGCTTAGCTGTAAATGCAATTTTACCTGGATACGAGGTAGAAGCTCTGGGGAAACTACTGAGAAACTTGGAAATGTTGACCATAACAACCAGCAGCGAAATAGTAAGTCACTCTCTAAGAAGTCTACCCTTCAACAGCTGATGAAAACCTTTGAAAAGCCGGAATGTGTTTTAGATTCTATTGTTTTCCCAAGGCTTAGGTACTTCTGCAACCCTATATTAGAAGAGTCTCAAAGATCTGCGACTCAAACGATCTTGAGACAAATTGTAGAGAGGGTACAGACTGATCGGCTTTCTGAATCTCTCTGTATAATCTCCTTTGGCTTCTTGGAGGAAAATATTTTAATTGAGAGGATGCAGGACCGAAAATCCAAGCCAAGTATTAGGAGAATATTTAAAACGGAATATTTGAGTATTGTGGAAAGTTTGGGGGGACTTCCGAGGTTCGATTGATTGCTGTAAATATCCTATCACTGCTTTTATTCTCTCTATTGAGAGTTACCTATTCATATATGTATGTGTTAGATATCACGACAGGGGACGGGTACTATAGATCGATGATGGTTGATTGTGTCTTTACTATCTACATCTTCCTTCTCAATCATGAGGTATCTTTCCAACACACTTATCACATAACCAGTCACATGACCCTACCATTTGACTGATATTAGAGACTATGGAAGATGGCGTGTTTGTATTTCATCATCACCATTGCTTACGAAAACTGTCTCTCAAAGTACGTTACTAAATTTTTTATCAGTTGTTACTTATCTTGGAGTTGTCCCTAAAATTCGGCACCTGATATCATACTTCACGGTTGCTATAGCGAAACTTGACAGTGTCGATTTTCTTGCTCCATCATCCCATTCAGAGACACTTAGTCCTTTACCTGTTTTATAAGACTTAAGTTATTTGTTATTGAGCTAAGTAAGGACTCGTTGCTTGAAGACTCCATTTCCTAGAAAAGTCTCTGGTGACTTAAATGTGACTTCAAGGTGACATAATTTTAGGTTGGACTTTCTTGCATATATGATTTAACTAGATGTCATTTTTAGCACAATAAACGAAACCTGTCCGTCGTCCTGCCCTATGACGACAACACCAGTTCTAGCAGCTGCCCAGATATCGCGACTCCATCCAGCTCTACGATTAGGCGGAAGCCAAAGTATGTTTTCGCCCCCGCGTGTTATCCATTCGTCCTTTACGCGAATTATCTCTTCGTCATCGCAGATCCACACGAGCTGGTTCGAACAGTAGGTTAAAGTACCGTATTCGGTGTAAATATGTCGTCCGTTTGGAGAAAAAGAAACATCATAGGCAGGCCCAATAACCGAGCATGTGCTCAGCATCGTACTAGACTTTACATCCCAAAGCCAAACAATACGATCTCGTGATACCGAGACTATTAGCTTATCGTTAGGTGAGAATGAAAGTCCATCAATCCTAAAGCTTGAATGATCCAGAATCGAGGGAGTGTTGTGATTTTTATCCAGGTCCCAAACCGAAATTGTGAAACTAAGGTTCTCCAGGCAAGCTAAAGCTTTAAGATCAGACGATAAAGCCAAAAGACTTGCATTTTGACCTGTTAGTGTTCGCAAAAGGTCTCCCTTCTTACTCCAAATCTTTACAGTATTATCTTTTGATGCTGATGTGAACCCTTCTCCGTTCAGAGAAAATTTGATATCGGTAACCATACCCGTGTGGCCTACTAGCCGGTTTTAAACTTGAGCTGTCTCTGCATCCCACATCCAAATATATCCGTCTGGTAAGGGCGTAAGAATAGTCGCACTATCAGGGGAAAGGCTATAAGGCCGAAGTCCGATTCCTCAAGCAGAGTCCCCAGAAACACTGCCTCACTTGCGTCCCATAGCTTAATTACGCAATTTTCACCTGAAGTTGATGTCGCACATCTACCATTGGGAGATATTGTCATAAAACGGATCGGGTCGGTATTTTCCTCCATATATTTTGCAGATTTTCTGAATTCATTATTGGCTTCTGTGCTAGGTTCAAATATTCTTATATTACTGAAATCAGTAACGGCAATGGTTTTGTAAATAAGAGAATATTGAAAACCTTCTCCCCAGAAACATAGATTTGGAAGAGTCCACAAAGATGTTCCAGTATTGGTGTCCACGAGCTCAACCGTAATATAATTAGAGTTTGAGATCGAGATTGAGATTGCGAGAAGTTTACTGTCCGGAAAAGGTTTTAGCTCGGGCCTTGTATGTCCTGTAGGTATGTGGCTGCGTAGTTCAGTCTTCCGTAAGAGGGATTTCGTTTTTGCATCCCATATCTGGATGCTGCTATAATTGCCTTCGGTGATTGTTAAAACCTCGAGCTGGCTATTTGAATCATACGCAATTGAATGAGAAGCATCCTCATACTCGTCATCTTCTTTCAAAGAACAGTATGTTTTTAACTCCCAAACATTCAAGAAGGCTGTAATGTTATTGTTCAGATGTTCAACTGGTAAGAGTAGGTTCCTTTTATTGGACATTGATGCCAGGAACTGCCCATCTGGAGAAAATTTGATGCATTCTATTCTACTCAAGACTTGTTTATAAATGAGTAAGTCCCCTGACCGAAAATTTCTCAGTTCGACGGCTCCGGAGTGACACCCAATTGCCCAGAATTTTCCGTTAGGGCTAAGTTCTATAAAGGCAGCTTGTTCTCTATTATCGGTGTAATAATACAACTGTTCGCCTGTACTTAGAGCCCAAAGCCGAATTTCATAAGGGGATGTACCGAACAATGCAGCTAGAAGTTTACCGTCAGCAGAAAATGCTATCCCCATCGCTTCCATTCCACCCCCTGAGAGTGTTTGTACCAGCACTCCCGTACTTGCATCCCATAATCTTACAGTTGCGTCCCTAGATGCAGATGCAAGAAACTTGCCATCTGAAGAGAACTTTATGTCGGAAACCTTGTTTGTATGACCTTCTAGAGTTTGCAGCAATGCGTCCCACTCACGTGGTGTTTGGAACCACTTTGAGATCCCAGAAGGTGCCGTTTCTGTAAAAAATAGGTGCCGGATGACACTTTTTTGAGGTAGAAAGAGAATGCCTGAAACATATGTCTGCAGGGGGGCTATGTCAATCGCGAGGTAATTGTAAAATACGAAACGTCTGATATCGTGAACAAGATCCCGCATCATCTCACCGCTTTCGGCCTAGAAAGGTTAGCACGGGTTTAGGATGCTAAAGTGTATATTGTTAGGGGGAGGGGGGCTCTCACATCAATCACTTGTTTCAAGGTATCAATGACTTTGAAGGCTTCTTTCATAAGGCCGAGAAACCCTAGGGCCTCAAACCAGTGAAGAAGATGATTCATGAGAAATTTGTGAACTAGATTTCCATCCTTGACGGATATTGCCCCCTCTTTTAAATGATATACCCAGTATTGACAGGCATATTGAAGTCCAGGCGAAAATGCATTATGAATATGGGTTTTATCGACACTCTTTCTGAGGGTTTCAGGTTTCCTCAAGTTACAGATATCCTTCCAAAGGCCGTTGGGACCTGCCATAAGCTCAATGCACTTTTCGGCAATAACTTGATTTGCCATTCTTTCATCAACCCAGTACGGCCTATCACTGCGAAGCCGATAATCCGATAAGAATTCTCGAAAGGACAAATGAAAGGTTCTGACTGGCTGATGAAGATCTTTGGGAATATACAACACAGAATGCAACTGTCGGATTCGAGAATAAATATAGCTCTCTGACAGCGAGAGGAGATGTGCTAGAGATGAGATCGAGAGGGGTTCCGCAAGATTTATTATGGTCCCGACTATTCGTACGAATTCTTCCACCTGACTCGTACCATCATCAATACCATCATCATCGCCTTGGGCAAACAATTGATCAAGGATAAGCAAATAAGTCTTATCAAGCCCAAGATGGTGAGGACGATTTCCATACGCGGTGACAGTTTTAACCCGCTCCTTAGGATCCCATTGATCATCTAATATAAACCGACAGAGAGTTGCTGCATAGATAAACAAGGGCACTGCAAGTTGTACTAGTTGCTCTATTTCCCAGTCACTGACCCAATCGTGTGAAAGAAAAGGGTGAGCTCGTATATTAGAGAGCTCATGTTTCATGAAAAGACTCAAGTCTTCAGTAATAGTGCTGACTTCGTGTAACACTAAGTCCTCATAAATATCATTTGATATCCCATCAAAAGTAGCTAAGATTGGTGACTCGGGCCTGCTGGTTAGAAATAAGCCTAGATTGATAGTTTCAACTCTTTTGAGCTGTGCCAGCAACCGTATGATAATTTTCATGTCATCGCTATTTTCGCATTCGTCGATTGCGTCGACAAGAATAATTGATCTCGCCTTAGGTGAAACTTGCCGGTGTGAGGCCTTGAGGATGCCTTGTAAAATCAAATTATTAAATTGCTCGCGAGGAGCCTTTTTGGCAATATCAGGGTCTTTTCCGATGGCCGCCCACACATCCGCAGCCATACCGGGATAGTGGTCAGAAAGTTGCACCGCGATGGTAGTAAAGAATCGAGTGATATTACTACGATCCCCCTCACCTCTTTTGAAGAAGAAACTAGCGGCAAGTTGGTGGTCATCCTAGAGAATCTTTGTTACCGTTCTCGATATAGTCGACTTCCCTGTGCCTGCCATTCCCGTCAACCAGAATATACACTTTCCGTCGGATATCCAGGCCTTGATGTCACTTATCAGACCGGTCCGAGTTCCTCCTAGGCATTCAGGCTCAAACCGGTCTCGGAAACTCCCAAAACATGCGCCGTCCGCGATAGGGAGCTTTGCTCGGATCAACTCTTGATAGTTTTCTATTGGATGGGACGGTTTCGTTTCTAAATTCAAATGAGCTTCCCGTTTTTGTAATGCGAATTGATGTGTCTATACTGACATAAAGGAGATATGGTAAGCAATAACAACTTTGCATACGCTGCAGCGACAATTGCAGCATAAGATTGCCACTGCTTATTCTTGTGGCTATCGCAGTAGTCGCAAATGCCTCGGATCACTAGGCACGGAAAATCATTCAACAAACCGGCAGCTTCCATTTCAAAACAAAGAGCACCCGTTTCAGCACTAATCTGATCCGTCGTTTCAGCATCCTTCATGACTTGGTTCCTCGAAGCTATTGTTCCATAATGAAAATGAGGGATTTCAGCTGCTCGCTCAGGGCGGTCGACAACATGGTTCTCGCTACACTTATCGCAAGTGTTAGGCCGCCTGCTATTGCCCGCACTAAAATGGTGATAACAAGATTTGAAGAGTTTATCAGACTTGGCACCAGGATGGAAAAACCTGCTATCGTTTTCTTCCGCCTCCATGGTCATTTCGACAATTTTATCTCCAAGTACTATGGGATTCTCGGCTTTCATACCGCTCAAAGCGCCGAGAAGAACAATCGGCGGGCTGTTCAGGTGGCCGGTTCTGACAAACGTGCCTTCCATTGCTTTCCCAAAATCGTATTGAACCACTCCACCAGAGCCATTCCCAGGTTGGCTGACTACCACATCTCCAAGTCGTACATCGTTCGTGGCGCTTGGAGCACCCCGCCAATTCCCACCATGAGACCAAATCTTATTGATTTGAAGCTACTCTGCATTTGTTTCGCGACCACGGCTGCAGAAACCGTTCCATAGCGGCCGGATGGAAGACAAGCAAGAACAACATTATGTTCTCCCATCCGGCCGAATTCGTAATAGTTTAGGTCTCCATCGGCTGCGGGCAATTTTTGGTATTTCTCATCAAGGACAGCAACGGCGGCGGCTAACTCAATAGGTATTGCGCAAATCCATCCAATCGTAAAGTCATCTCTAACTGACATCTTGCTACTAAGGCACCATCGACAAGACCAAATTAATCGCCAGAACCTAATCGCAGGTCCGAAGAGTGAAAAATAAAGAATTAGTTAGCGGAATACAAAAGATTTCTTCGAATAAAAATGCGGGGTTTCCCATGCCAAGTAAAATGCAGCCCGACAAATCAGTCCAACTGCAGTCCTTCAGCCTTACAATGCGCCGCTATCTGCACGTTTGCAATGAAGGAAGGATCCGAATAGGAAACAACACAGTTACATATTTGGGAAAGCAGAAGTAAGAAAATAAGGCAGAGACATTTTGGAGTCAGACAATATGCAATGACGATAACAATTAGATTTTACTTTGAGGGTCTATGTAGGTCAGATTTTATGGGTTTTCAATATTAGAGTTGGCTTTAAGACTGGCTTGAGGGC